>PQFF01000006.1:392089-440421 GCA_003547095.1 Diversispora epigaea | reverse complement strand
ATATTATTCTCATATAATAATTATTTCATCATAGTATTTTCACTTACTTAATAATTTCGTTCAATATTCATCTATAAAAATTATGTATTAAAATAAATTAGATACATCGGAGATATGATATTATTTACTTAAAATAACTTTTCTTTAAAAAAAAACCAAAAAACAATCATACTCCTGTATATATATTTATTAAAATATTTTTAATAAATAAACGAATAATAAAATTTATATATCCTTGACGCGTTATTTTCGTTTTTTTTTTTGTTAAAATTTTTTAGCTAAGAAAAGTCAGTATCCGATATTTTATGAAAACCCAAAATAAAAATGAAATACACTTATCGGGGATTGGTCGTATCATATATTAATCTTAACATTATAATAGTTGTAATATATCTATTAATATATCTATAGTATATATAATATAAAAATATCATAATTATAAATTACAAGACTTGTAAATATATAATATGGTACTGTTAATATTATCAGCCGCAAGGAGGTGTTGTGCTCTCAAGGAGTATTATGTGAGAGAGTGATATTTATGAAAAAAGGTATTTGTTTATTTTATGTATAGTAGGATCAGAGATCATCAAGTTTGTGCTACACTATTAATATTATAATAATAATAAGTAATTTATATATAAATAACACGAATTATAATAAGTAATTTATATTGTGATACGAATTATAAAAGCGCATATATATATAATAAACATGAATCTTCTCAAATATTGAGACGCGAATTATAAAAAAACGCGTTAATTTAAAAATTAATAAACATAAATTTCTCAAATTTTGAGACACGAAAACGTAAAGCAAATTTACAAAAAATGTGTATTAGCAAAATTATATAAAAAGGGAAATATTATATTTTGTAAAATTTTCAGAACAATTTATAAATCATTTTTTTTAACCAATTTACTAATATATTAATATATTTTGAAAAAATGTCTCAAAAATCAGCACCATTAATTAGCTTAGTTTCTACGAAGACATATAAATATGTATGCAATTGTCTATTGTGTAATGGTAAAGAAGTTGTAGCAAGAACTCAGGAGAAGCATGCTAATAATAAAGAATTGTGGAAATCTAAAAGTTCAAGAAAGAATCAGTTAGCAAGAATTGAATCAAGAAAATATAGTAAGTTTATTAAATTGCAACGTTGTTATTACCAAATCGGGTACCCGATATATCAAATTTTCATTTTTCGGGTGCCCGATATATCAATTTTTATTTTGTGTAACATTTATTACCTTTCTTAGAAAATGAAAATGCATCGTTAATCACGAGTAGCAAGAAAAGAAAAAGAAGCTCCCGACAGTTCATTCCGGATGAAGAAACTGCTCGTTTACCTAAGTTAAAAAGGGATACATCAATAAGTAATATGCTTTCAGGGATGGATCTTGATGATGAAATCATTGTGGCATCATCATCGCGATCCAGAAATGATCAATTTCATAATCCACTTATAGAAGAGACTCCTGATATATTTGATGATATGCTTTTGTATGATTTAGGTGATAATGAAAACAATGAAAACAATGAATTAATTGATGACCTTGAAGAATATCGTGATGATGATAATGANAAGAGAACGAAAATTATGAAGGAGTAGAACTAGAAGATAAGATAGATATAGAGATACTTATCTGGTTATTTAAGTTTCAACAACGATATCGATTATCTGATAATGCCCTGGAGGCGTTAATTAAATTTTTAAATGTTATGCTCAAATCTATAGATGATTCTAAGTTCTGGGAATTTCCTGCATCTTTGTATTTAGCAAAAAAGAGGTTAGGAATTTTTCAACCAAAATTAAGGATGGCAGTTTGTACAAACTGTTATAAATTATATGATTCTAAGATTATATGCAATTATAAAGAAAACAATAAGTTGACAATTAGGAATTGCCATTATGAAGAATATCCTAATAATCCGGTATCTTCCCGTAAGAAGTTATGCAATAATGAACTCTCCTCCCTCAAAAAAAATATGAAAAATATGGTAGCTATCCCCCGAATGCTATACCCTAAGCCCTCAATTAAGCAACAATTAAGTCTCTTGTACCAAAGATCTGGTTTTGAAAAAATGCTAGAACAATCGGGTACAAGAAATTATGATAATAATATTTATGCCGATATATATGATGGAAAAGTATGGAATACATTTCCTTTCGATGGAAGCAAATTTTTTAGTCAAGAAACTGCTACCTCGAATTTAGGTCTATTAATAAATTTGAACTGGTTCCAACCCTTTAAATATACACAACATAGCACTGGTGCTATTTATGCTTCGATATGTAATCTTCCGAGGGCAGAAAGAAATAAACCCGAAAATATTATTTATTTAGGCTTTCTACCTGGACCTAAGGAAGCCGATAAAAACCAAATAAACCATTATCTATCTCCGATAGTTGATGAACTTAAGGAATTATGGGAAGGGTGGAAAGTTCCTGTTACATTTGAAAATAAAGATGGGCTTGATATAAGAGTTGCAATAATAGTAGGTTCTTCCGATATTCNATTGTGGCATCATCATCGCGATCCAGAAATGATCAATTTCATAATCCACTTATAGAAGAGACTCCTGATATATTTGATGATATGCTTTTGTATGATTTAGGTGATAATGAAAACAATGAAAACAATGAATTAATTGATGACCTTGAAGAATATCGTGATGATGATAATGAATTAATTAATGACCTTGAAGAATATCGTGATGATGATAATGACTGAGAGGATGATGAAGAATTAGATGTGAATGTAGAATCAGAAAATGAGCACGAAGAAGTATTTGAAGAAAATAATTTATTTATTACACCTGAGCTAGAAGAAGAGAATGAAAATTATGAAGGAATAGAACTAGAAGATAGATATAGAGATACTTATCTGGTTATTTAAGTTTCAACAATGATATCGATTATCTGATAATGCCCTGGAGGCGTTAATTAAATTTTTAAATGTTATGTTCAAATCTATAGATGATTCTAAGTTCTGGGAATTTCCTGCATCTTTGTATTTAGCAAAAAAGAGGTTAGGAATTTTTCAACCAAAATTAAGGATGGCAGTTTGTACAAACTGTTATAAATTATATGATTCTAAGATTATATGCAATTATAAAGAAAACAATAAGTTGACAATTATGAATTGCCATTATGAAGAATATCCTAATAATCCGATATCTTCTCGTAAGAAGTTATGCAATAATGAACTCCCCTCCCTCAAAAAAAATATGAAAAATATGGTAGCTATCCCCCGAATGCTATACCCTAAGCCTTCAATTAAGCAACAATTAAGTCTCTTGTACCAAAGATCCAGTTTTGAAAAAATGCTAGAACAATCGAGTACAAGAAATTATGATAATAATATTTATACCAATATATATGATGGAAAAGTATGGAATACATTTCCTTTTGATGGAAACAAATTTTTTAGTAAAGAAACTGCTACCTCGAATTTAGGTCTATTAATAAATTTGGACTGGTTTCAACCCTTTAAATATACACAACATNTACAGAATCTGCAGACCCCCAAAAACATAGACAATATGCTCAAGAATGGCTTAAATGTGACACCAGAGGAACAAGAGAAGCTCATTTTAAAATAAACGGAGTGCGATGGTCTGAATTGCTTCGTCTCCCTTACATGGATCCGATCAGATTTGCAGTAGTGGATCCAATGCATTGCTTGTTCCTTGGAATTGCAAAATGGATTATTCAATCCATATTTATTAAAGAAAATAAGTTAAATTCTGAGCAACTTCGTACAGCACAAAAAAGGATGGATAGCGTTCAACTTCCATCAGATATTGGTCGAATTAGGGATGGTAGGCGCAATACGAATTGAGCCAGGAATTTAGCCAGATTTAATTTAGCCAATTGAGCCTGGAATTTAGCCACGGCGCAATCAGGCGCAATGGCTAAATTCTGGCGCAAAGGCTAAATAATGGTGCAATTCTGATTGGCTGGCGCAATTATAAAATTTATTAAATAATTATTTTTAAATTTTTAAAAATAATTAATTTTAACTTTAATTTCAAATCAATTTTACGTAACTAGGAGCGATTTTCTACTATGATATTCCTATAACAGATCGAAAGATCTGGTTCTTAGCTACAAGATGATATATATTTCATTTCTGTAACATTAAAATTGACCAAATTATAGCTATTTTAAAACAATATATTAAAATGTTAATATCGGTAAAATTAATTAATAATTTTATCTGATTAACCTTTTGTCACGTGACCAAAATTGCGCCAGCCAATCAGAAATTGCGCCTGAATTTAGCCAGAAAAAAATTAATTAGCCTTTGAGCCAGAATTTAGCCGGCGCAATTTAATTAGCCTTTGAGCCAGAATTTAGCCAGAATTTAGCTGGCGCAAAATNCGAATCCCTTCAAAGATTGCTATCGGAGAAGGATTTTCAAAGCTCATTGCTGACCAATGGAAGACCTTTATTATGATATATGCAACAACAATTTTATGGGACATGTTAGATGATAATGATAGAAAGATATTGGGACATTTTGTTCGGGCGTGTAACTTATTGGTTGCTAGATTTGTTACTGAAGATGATCTGCAAGAAGCCCAAGAAAGATTAAGGGATATGTCAATAAATATAGAAAGAACCTATGGGCCTGAATTTATTACAAGTAATATCCATTTATCAATGTATATTCCTGAATGCATACGGGATTATGGCTCTGTTTATAGTTTTTGGTTATTCCCGTACGAGCGATTAAATGGATACATAGGTAAGCCACACATATCGGGTGTACGAAATTATAATAAACAAAATTTTAACACAAATCTTTTCATAGGTTCATATCCCAACAGTAATCAACAGATCGAACCTGAACTTATGCGAATTGTTCTTAAAAATTCGCTTGTGGATTATCATCTGACACGTCAATGGACATCTGGTCTCCTAGAGAAGTCCCATCAATTTCTTTCTCCAAAGAAAGCTGCCAGCAGTTTAGCTGTAACTAATGAATTTGATAGAGAAGAGTTACAGTATTTTATCTCAATGAGACATGATATATCTAATAAGATCTATGGCACTGAACTTATACCAGGACGTATGCTGATGCCTTCGCATGAAAAGGTAAGTATTCCTATAGAAGTTCAAAAAATATTATGTGAATGGTATGCAACATTATATAATAGGAAAAAGAAGGATGTAAATGCGTGTATGGAAGTAACTATGAACCAACATGCAAGATTAATAATTGGTAATGAAATATTTGGGTCCATGATCGCTGGATGACATGAAAATAATGCAATTATATTAGCGAAGTGGAAAGCATACAGAGATGGAAGCAGTGATATTTACCCTGGAGAGGTACAATATTATTTCGAACATACTCTAACACTTCCAAAAGGACCCAAAACACATCTTCTAGCATATGTCAAATGGTATAAAAATGCGCCTTCCTCTAATATACGATTTAAACATAAATTTATGGAACCCGAAAAGTCAAATACAGAATTATGTAAAGCAGAATACTGTGAGGAAGATCAAGATTCAATTATAGCAGTGCATAGAATATATGGTCGAGCAATTAAGATAAATTATCGAGTGGAAAAAAGCGATAATTATGTCTCAATAATTCCGTTGAATAGAAGATTTATTGTTTAATTTATTTTATTTTATTTATATTATATATATTATTTTCATATAAATAATAAAGCATAGTTATATTTTTATTGTTTTAAATAATCTCTTAGCATGTATGAAAACTTGATTTAAACTTGATTTGAGAAGTAAATATTATATTTGAACACGAGAAATTCAATATTGTGTTTCTGATAAGCGTAAATAAAGGTTAAAAACATGATATACTAAAATGTATATCGGGTGCCCGATATTATTTACACATATCGGTGACCCGATATTATTTATTTACACATATCGGTGACCCGATAGTTGTAAAATAAATATCGTGCACCCGATAGTTGTAAATAAATATCGGGTAGCTGATATTTATTACAAAAATCGGGTATCTTAATAAATATCGGTAATATTTAATACACCTATCGGGGATATAAAAAATTTGATTAAAAAAAAATATCGGGTACTTTAATATATCGGGGACCCGATTTTTTATAAATGACCGATATCTCCCCGACTAGTATTTATTTACACCTATCGGGGGGCCCGATAGGTCCCCGATAAGTGCCCGATAGGTGTCCGAAATACAGATTTCGACCTGTATAAACGGTGTAGCTTCTATTGTTCCGTTAATTTGTCTAACTATATCAATATCAAAAAATGTGGCTGTTGTTATTTCATCTTCTAACTTTTGTGCAGCTTTTTCTCCCTGATATTTTATTATTGCATTCGATAAAAATTTTTTGAATTTCTGCTGTGTTTTATCCGCTTCCTCTTTACAAAAGAAAACATGCAAGGAGTCTTCATTCATTAATTTACATGTCACACATCGATTATCTTTATATATTTTTGGTTTTCTCACATGTAGATTGTTAATTACCGGTAGTTCGTCATTTAAAATCTTTTGATTAAATGAATGGTATTTTTGATCTTCTTTGTTGGTAAAATTAGAAACAATTTTTGTGCCGTGGATCATATTCCATGTGGTTTGCCAATGCTATATTTTCGTTTATCCATTTATGGGTTCTATATTGTAATCGCCATTGTGAGATCCATTTTATTTCCGCGTGTTTTTTTATAAATTTTTTAATTGATGTATCAATATAACTATTGTTCCATATAAAGCTTGTCTATCCCTGATTTTAGTTATGTTGATTTCACATGTTTCTTTATCTTGAGTTCCTTTGTTTGCAAGTTTATCTGCCCTCTCATTTAAGGTGACTCCACTATGTGCGTCCACCTTAATTAACTCTATGCCTAATCCTTTTCCTTTGATAATTTCTAATATAGCCTGTAATATTAATGGAGACTTATAATTGCTCCAAGATTTACCCTTTTTATTTTCAAGGAAACCCCGTATCGCCCAAATAGCCACCAAGCTATCTGTATATATTTCTACCTTAGATTTTTCTGGGACCACGTATAAGGTTATCAATATTGCCCATAGTTCCGCCCTTGTAGATGACAGCGGTCCCTCAATTCTTCCATATAAATCTATTGGCCCTCTGCGTCAACATTATCGAAAGTGATGCCAAATCCCATCAGTTTTTTGTATTGCGATGTAGCTTCAGTTATGTTGTTAAGATCTAGCTTCCGTGTTTTAAGAGAACCATCTGTATATGCTTTTATTATCATTTTTCCTTTTAAGCGCTGTTGCACTTCCTGGATCATGGATAATAATGTTACCAGGAAAATAATTACATTTTGTCCGTATGCCATATTACTCACTAATTCTAATTCGTCAGTTGTTAACTCCGTTTGAACTGTTTCTTTCATGAAAGTTTCCATTGAAAAGGGGACAATAGCAATCTCTTTTGTCATTTTTGTTACTCAGTGAGAGTCTAGACTTTCTTTTAGGAAAAGAATATAGATTTTTAACGTCTGTATCAATAATGCACCCTTTGGATCTTTTATTTGCATTCATTTTAGTAAACTGTGTATCTCTTTGTTCATTTAACTCACATCCCTCACATGGGGCTATAGGCGATCCCTCTATGCCATCCATTGTATCGCTTACATAATGTTGGATAGGTATAATTGTTGTATTTTCTTGCGGATTCTTATATATACCCCCAGTAATATATTCGTAGTTAATTTGGTCGCTACTAGTTGATAGCTATCTGTTGTATCTCTCCCCACCTGTTGTTGATATTGTCACATATTTCTTTAAACCACCCTGGCTTAATACTAGAAGGCTTTTCTTGATTAATTCTTCTCCATTCGAGAATTTTAGTCATATCTGTGTTAAGGAGTTGCTCAATGAACATTATCTTGTGTTTTCTACACGCTTCTCTATGATTGCTGTACCAACTCTGCGACTTCATGAATTTTTCAATGGTAATGTTACTACCGGTAGGGCAAATTGGAAAGTCATGTGAGTCAGTTGTTTCGAATGTTCTTTTAATAATTTTATTATCTGTCCACTTAACCCTATTTTCTTGATTTCTTTCCACATGTTAATATGTGCTATCCACAGTTTTTCACCTGACCATATTTTATTCTGTAAATCTTGTAGCCGGATTTTTGTTGTTATACCACATCTATTATTCATATTTAATCTATTTATAAATTCTGTGCCATGTAATTGTAATTGTCTATCCTCAATATTGAAAAGTCTATAACCCCAGTGTGAATATAATATACTGTCTAGTAAAGATATTGCATATCCGACAGTATTTTTAAAACATCCTTTTATGTTAATATTCAATTTGTTTATAGTTGATTCATTCAAAATCATATCCGTTAATAAATACTCGATCTGAGGAAATATCACGTGATTAATGATGTATCTTAGTTGTTTGTCTGTCAATTGTTTACGCCTCAATATATTCGTAAATTTCGTCACTTTTTCAATCAATATTTTCTTTTCTTCCGTCTGTCGAGATCCATACTCCCAAATATCTTACTGCAGATCTTGCTTTAGTCTAGAATTTACGAAATCTATCGCATTTTCTTCCCTTGTATTTTCAGAATTTAGAATTAGTAGATCTGATTTTGCTGCATTTACGGTAATCAGAGTAAGATCAAAAAAGGATTCTGCAACTTTTATTAACTTCTGCATTTGTTTTTTGCTATTAACTATCCATACTGTATCATCCATATAAGCTAAGGATGATATGTGACTTTGCAAATATCCCGTTGTCTTTTTTGCTAAATTTTTATCTCGCTTAACAGTAGATCATAGAAGATACACCATAACAAAGAGGAAATACTATCACTCTGATCCACCCCTCTTTCCACTTTATATGAGTCTGTATCACCATATTCTGTGATTCCCCGAGCTGTTCTTTGTTTCATGATATCTTCTAATACATTTATAAGCTTCGTTGGAATCTTTAATCTCTCCATAGATTTGATCAGCATAGTAGTATCTACCAAATCGAAGGCTCGTTTAATATCTTGAAACAAAAGCCATAATTCTTTTCCTTTTTCTCTAGCGTCTTCCATAAGATTGTTTAGTATATGTATCGGGTATGTTGTTCGTCCACCCGGGAAGCCCGCCCAATTATTTTCAGATAATACGCCATTATCCATTAGGGCTTTTGCTAGTCTATTGTTTATTATCTTCGTGAATATTTTCCTAATCGTTTCCATTAATGTGATAGGTCTAATTATTTCCAAATTTCCTTCCCAGTCTTTTTAGCACTACTGCACTATTGGTCCATTCTGTTGGAACTTTACCACTTTCTAATACTTGATTGAATATATCTGCCATTTTTTTCATACCGATCTCCGGCATATGTTTGTATATTTCGTATGGTATTAGGGAAGGTCCAGGTGCTTTCGAGTTTTTGAAGCTGATCAGGGCTTCATCTATTTCCTGGACTGTTATTGGTTGTGTGACTGGATCATATATTTCTGGTGATATGCATTCTTTCGGAGTGTATTGTTTTTGCCATCGTGGTGGTGGTAAGCAGATTTCTTTGTTCCTAGGATGAGAACGTACTTCTTCCTTAATCTTTTCTGGTGTTGTAATTATTTGAATGTTGTTATTCTCCCCTGACTTGATTATTTTATCTAGAACGATTCTTCAGTGTTCGTGTTCTAATGCAGAAGAGATCATTTTAGACGGTGAGGATTCTAGTTGGGCTTGTCTTCTTTCGATATAAAATTGTATTTGTTTATTTTTTTTATTAGTTAGGTCATTTTTTATAATCTTCTTTAAAGTAATCCATAATTCCCGGATTTCTTTTACCCACTTCTGTTGTGTTTCTTTACAATTATCAGGAAACGTATTGATGAATTTCTCTTTTTTTTCGTTAATTTCTCGTATTGTTTGTTCAAATTTAATCTTAACTGCTTGTGTTATAGGTTTTTCCAATACGATGAATTCTGGATAGCGCTTTCAATAACCAAAAATCCTTATGATTATTTTTGAGTATATTTACCCTGTTTTTTGGTTCTTTTGCCTTTGGGAGTTCTTTATTTCCCGCTTGTAATATGGTGTGTTTCAACATTTGCCATTGTATATCTGCTGTAGCATTTGTATTTGGTGTATTTCCTTCCTTTGTTAATTCTTCAACTATAGTTTTCCGGAATTTTTCCCAATGTATGCCTTTTGCATCTTTTAAGTTCCAGAGATTTTTCCCACTATTGACAAGCATCTACGTTTATTACGACCATACGGTGGTCTGATGAGGAAGATATATCTGTATCTATTACTTGATAATCAATGATTTTCTTCACGTATGTTGGTTGGATCCAGATTTGATCAATCCTACTTGCGCTTCTCAAGTTGTTGTCTCTATAATTAAAAAAGGTATATTGTTTCTCTTCTTCTCTGTCGAATTGCCAACAGTCTTTATATCCCATTTCTATAACTGCTTTTAATATAGAGTTTTCAGGCGTTGATGTCCTCCCTTGTGGCCATCGGATTAGGGACTGCATTCCAGTCCCCTAAAATTATTAAAATTAAGTTTTTACTTATAGCTTCTCCCATCTTATTATAGAGCCATTGTTTATGTTTCATTGTTTTTGTAGGGGCGTATATAGCTATGATTTGTACCGTATATTTTCCTTTAAATGACAGGTATATACATATCACTCTCGCTTTAAATCTATCTATTTTATACACGTGCTCTGCGATTTGATGCGTAAGCATTATTCCCACACCGGTTCCTTGTGTGTATTTAGTATCACTGGCCCACCATACATGGTACCCTTGTCTTACTATTGATTTATCTTTCTTATGGTCTTGAAAAATTGTCCATTCTAACTGTTTTGTTAGTTTTGTTTCTGTAAGCGCGATAATATCCAGTTGTTCCTCCAGACAATATTGCCACCATAAGTTTTGCTTTATCATCTCATTTATCTCTTTAATATTTTGTGTAGCTATCTTCCACGTTGTAGTTTCGTCAATTATGTTTTGTTCCGTAAGGGTGGGTGTCGTATCTTCTATAGTGTTCGTACAATTATTAGAGATAGGACTATTAATATTATTTGTTAAAGAATTAATTGAATTGAAATTTTTGAATAAGTCGTCGATATCATTATTTATTGAGTTATCTTCTTGTAAAATTATATTATTGTTGTTTATATTATTATTATTATTAGTATTATTTTGTTCTGTCATGTATTATATTGGATTATAAATTTCTTCATTTGTTTAAAAACTAGCACCCGAGCTATTTAACCCAGGTCCACTCATTCCGCTATTTGTAGGATTAATTACTTGATTTTCTAATTGAGTCTGTCGTTCCGCTATTTGTGATACCATTAAAAGGAGTTTGTTCATTGTCGACGCTTGTTCTTGGTTAATGGGAATATCTTGAACAGATTCATTCTGGTCGCTGTCATATTCCATATAATTATTATCGTCTGGGGTTTCTTCGTTTCTTTGTTGTTGAGTTGTTGTTGATTTAGTAATTGTTTTGTCCTTTTTTTCAAAGTTATTTAATACGATTTCTTCAAGTCGAGTCAAGCGGTCAGTTATATTTGTTAATATTAATTCTATGCACTCTAATCTGTCCATTTCTTTTTTGTCTTGCTGTTGGATTCTGGTTGTTAATTGTTGTCCTGTACCCTTAGTAGTTTGTTGTCTTTTAGTAATTCCTGCGTAAGTTGTTCCTTCCACTGTTTTTTTCATTGAGTTAAATAAACTCGGGTTATATCTTTTATAGAGATGACCGAATCTTTCAAATCTTTCTTTATTTTTTTCTTTAAATTTATTATCGTCAATTGTACGAGGGCAGTCTTTAGCAATATGTTCGATTGAAGAACATCTATGACATGTCTGAATTTTTACATCCAATATTTTCATGAAAGGTGATTATTGCTTCTCTTTTTCTCCTATAGCCATTACCTCGCGGAATATAGCAAGTTAACACGCCTTGCAGTTGTAAACTTGGGATCAGCTCTCTGGCAGTAATGCCAGGAGGTAGATTGATAATTCGTGCTGCGTATTTTCCTCTCAACATTAGATCATCGATCTTTTCTTTCATCTTGGTGACACGAAGGGAGTCATTGCCAATTAAAATACTCCATTTTGAAAAAAGTTTTTCTGCATCTTCTTCTTTTTTGAAAATTACAACTGCTGATTGCCACATTAAAGCCGGACGCAATGTAAGTTGTTCTACTTCTCCATAACTATATTCAAGTTCTATTTTAATTTCATTATGTTTCATATATAAGGGAATATCCCACAATTTTGCTCCTTTTTTTTCTTCATTGTCTACATTCTTTTTGAACATTTGTGCTCTATGCATGTAGGTGGGCTTTAATGCATTTGCGCCTACATGTACCTCCTGAGCAAGTGCTATTTGTTCTTTGTCTCCAAAAAGTGCAGAAATCATGTTGTCTTTTTTATAGGTTTCTCTAAAGACCATTATAGCTTTAGCTTTACCCGACAAGGATTCCTTTACATGTTTAATTTTTTCCCCGGCATTCTTCCCGGGAATTTTTTCCGCGTAAGTCCAAAGTTTATATTTTCTTGCGTTGAGTTCTTTTCTCCAGTTAGCCTGGTTACTGTCTTCAGTGTCATAGGAGGCAATCGATTCTTTATCGTCTTCGACTAAGATTGGGTTTGTTTCATTTTGTTTCTTCTGTTTTTTAGGATTGGTGACTTGAGTCCAAGTACTGTCGTCCATATTTCCTCCTAGTACAGTTGTTTCTACAGGCTGCTTATCGATGTACTCTTCAGTAGGGGTATCTTCTTGTTTTTGTTTTCCTTTGCTTCCACTGGGGATGGCTTCAATAATTACTTGGGGTACATTTTCAATTTCCATAGTTTCAGTTTCTGTAATAGTTTCTTCTACATTTGGTGGCTGAAATTTTTCTTTCGCTTTTTGCAAAATTTTCACATTTCTTTGGAGGGGATTTGTTCTTTGGCTTTCATCAATAGCTTTAATCCTTTGGGCAAGGTCATTGCCCTTTGCTTTAGATCTGATATTAGAGCTTACGCTCATAATTAATTTTGTAACAAATAAAATTTAAAACTTTTTCAAATATTTTACTGCGTATTTTTACAATAAAATGGTTACGGAGAAAGAGTTTTTTTTTCATTATAAAAATTATGGTTTTAGTTTTAAACGACCAGTGAGGCCTCATCTTTATTCAATTCAGTAACTTAAACTACAAATACAAATAGAATAAAAACTGACTATAAAATTTCTTTTAACCGTCTAACCAACCACCGTAAGAAGAATTCTAAAATTCTTTTTATTCAGGAGGTTACAGCCCCGCTGAAGTCAATTTTACAAAAAATCGATTTAAAAAAGTCCGAACCATAATTATATATGCTATTAATTGTTCTTTGTATTAAAGTTTCTTTAAATAATTCTAAATTATTTTTGATCTCTATATATTCCGGAGGTTTAATATTAATACTCCTTCCCTTACTCCTTTTCATCTTTTTAGTTATACCATTTGTTTCCTCCCATTTCAGGACATTTTTATATCTTTTTACCCAAATCGAAAACAAATATTCTCTACTTTGTTTATACCATTCATTGATAATTTTTTTCCTATTTCCCAGGTCTTTTATATTTTCATTTAACAGTGTCTTTAATTCCATTGGAAATAACCCTCGGATGCAATCCACCAAGCTGAATTTGGACTCTTCTATTGTCCCATTAATTTGCTGAACGGTATCTATATCAAAGTACGTAGCTGTGTTAATTTCGTCCTTCAGCTTGTGGAAAATATTATCTCTTCGGTATTTTAAAATCGCAGCTAGAATTAAACTTCTAAGCTTAGATTGTGTCTTTAATGCTTCTTCTTTACAAAAAAATATGTGTAAAGAATCTTCTTTTATCAATTTACATAATACACATCTGTTGTCTTTGTAAATATTCGATTTTCTCGTGTGTAAATTATTAATAACTGGTAATTCGTCATTAAGAATCTTTATATTAAATGATCTATATTTTTAGTCTTCTTTATTTGTAAAATTTGATACTATTCTTGTGCCATGTATCATAGACCATGTTGTTTGCCAATCAGTATTTGTCGTAATATTTTCATTTATCCATTTATATGTTCTGTATTGCAACCGCCATTGCGAAATCCACTTAACCTCTGCCTGCTTTTTAACAAACTCCTTAATTGAAGTATCAATATGATTTGTATGCCACTTGAATAATGCTTGTCTACCCCTTATTTGACTGACTCCGTTGTGTGCCTCTACCTTTACTAATTCTATGTTTAGCTGTTTTTCTTGGATAATTTCAATTATGGTTTGGAGGACCAAGGGAGATTTATAATTGCTCCAGGACTTTCCTTTTTTATTTTCAAGAAATCCCCGCAGTGCCCATATAGCCGCCGAACTATCTGTATATATTTCAGCTTTGGCTTGCTGGGGGGTTACATACATCTAGAAATGCAGACTTATAGTGAGGTCACGACATCCCTCCAAGTCACGGTATAGACGTAGATAAGACGTAAATTTTTTATTTTTTAAAGGATTGTCGTAGGTCATGACTTTAGTAGTAAGACGTAACTATGGTAGTAAGACGTGACTGTAGTAATAAGACGTGACTGTAGTAGTAAGACGTGACTGTAGTGGTGAGATATAATAATGTAATTGTAGTTGTATATTGTAATTATAGTCATGTGTTATAACTATAGTCATATATATAACTATTTTATATAATATAGTATAATTAATATAATTAAAATAAAATTATATATATTTAATTATTATATTTATTATTATATTATTATATTATATTACCAATTATTATATTATTATTATATTAATTATTATATTATATAATTAAAATTAAACTACAATTACTATATTATTCGATAACTATTACTATAATTATTGATAATAATTATTATCGAATTATCGAAATAATTATTATTATTAATTATTATTATCAATAATTAAATAGTTATTTAAAAATTATTATTTCGATAATAATTATTAAATAATTATTTCGAAAATAATTATTATTAAAATAATTGTTAGCGAAATAATTAATTAATAATAATAATAATTATTAATAATTATTGATAATTATTACTATAATTATTATCGAAGTATCGAAATAATTATAAATAATTATTATTATCAATAATTCGAAATAATTATTTTGATAATAATTATTAAATAATTATTTCGAGAATAAAAAATTATTTCGAGAATAATTATCATCAAAATAATTGTTATCGAAATAATTAATTATTGTTAATAATAATTATTATCGAATTATCAAAATAATTATTACTATAATTATTATCAAATTATCGAAATAATAATAATAATTATTATTATTATTAATTAATTATTTCGAAATAATTATTTTGATAATAATTATTAATTATAATTATCGAAATAATTATTAATTATATTGAATAATTATTTTATTATAATAATGATTAATTATTTCGATAATTAGTTATTAAATTAATTAAATTAATTATTACTATATTAATTATATTATCGAAATAATAATAATTATTATCGTATCGATAATTAATTATTATTATAGTAATAATATTAAATATTAATTATCGATTATTATAATTTATTGATTATCGATAATAATTAAATACAAACATATGACTATGGTCACAACATACGACCATAGTTTCGACACACGACCATGGTTATGACACACGGCTATAGTCATGACACACGACTACAGTCACGTCTTACTACCATGGTCACGTCTTACTACATTGTGACAAATTGACGTGAAAATTGAGATGAAGACGTGACTCAGGTCCTAGCATAAGTCTGCACCTCTACATACATCGCTATCAGTATCGCCCATAATTCTGCTCTTGTATATGAAGGTGAACCATCTATTCTTCCGTATAAGTCTATTGGTTCACTTGTTTCTGTAGCATCGAAGGTTATTCCAAAACCCATTACTTTCTTAGCACGAATTATACGTTCCATTTGATTAGCATTAGTTATCCTTGGTTTTTTGAGGGAACCATCTGTGTAAACTTTTATTACGGTCTCTTCCTTTAGACTATTTTGCGCATTAAGTATTTTGACTGTAAGTTCAGGTGGAAAATTGATTAGCTTCTGTCAGTAAGGATCGCTGTTTTCAATTTCAAACCTCTCCATCTCTGATACACGACGATCTGTTTCTTTCATGAAGGTTTCCATCGAGAATGGGGAGAGGAGTAGTCTATTCCTTTCTCTTTTGTCATTTTTGTTACTTAACAAAAGTCGGGATTTTCTCTTTGGAAGGGAATATATCATATCAATATCGGTATCAATTATGCACCCCTTAGATAATTGATTCAGATTTTATCGGTTAACCTTGTTGCTCGTTGTTCATTTAATTCACACCCAGTACATGGGCTATCAGAGATCCTTCTATACCATTCATTGTATCATTTACGTAGAGTTTTCCTGTGGATTTTTATATACCCACCCCAATAATATGCTTGCAGCTGATTTGACTGACACTATTTGATGCCTTTCTACGTTCTTAGGATCAATTTTATTAATTCTGTTAAACAGGTTAATAGTTGCTGTATTTTGTATTTCTGCCCATCTATTTTGTATATTGTCGCTGACTTCTTTAAACCATTTTGGTATGATACTCAACGGTTTCAGTTGATCAATTCTCATCCACTCGAGAACTTTAGTCATATTCGCATTTAATAATTGTTCTATAAATAATACTTTATGTTTTTGGCATGCTGCCCTGTTGTTGTTGTACATCAGTAAATTTTTTTAAACGTAAGCCTTCGAAGTCCTTCACTCCGATAACCTTCGAATACCTCCAACATAAACGTAATATTTACGAAGGTTATTGGTACCGAAAACCTTCATTTTTATTAATAAAACGTAATACTCCAGAGGTTATTGATATCGATAACCTTCAATAACCTTCACTTTATCATAATAAACGTAATATTTGCGAAGGTTATTGGTCCGATAACCTTCAATAACCTTTGAAAACGAAATTATTACAATAACCTCCAACATAAAAAATTTCCTGATGTACCAGTTATGTGATTTCATGAATTTTTCAATAGTGATTTGATTCCCTCTGGGGCAAATAGGAAATTCCTTTGATTTTGTAACTTCAAAAGTTAGTTCTTTTTTCTTTAAGAGTTCTNTACGTTCTTAGGATCAATTTTATTAATTCTGTTAAACAGGTTAATAGTTGCTGTATTTTGTATTTCTGCCCATCTATTTTGTATATTGTCGCTGACTTCTTTAAACCATTTTGGTATGATACTCAACGGTTTCAGTTGATCAATTCTCATCCACTCGAGAACTTTAGTCATATTCGCATTTAATAATTGTTCTATAAATAATACTTTATGTTTTTGGCATGCTGCCCTGTTGTTGTTGTACATCAGTAAATTTTTTTAAACGTAAGCCTTCGAAGTCCTTCACTCCGATAACCTTCGAATACCTCCAACATAAACGTAATATTTACGAAGGTTATTGGTACCGAAAACCTTCATTTTTATTAATAAAACGTAATACTCCAGAGGTTATTGATATCGATAACCTTCAATAACCTTCACTTTATCATAATAAACGTAATATTTGCGAAGGTTATTGGTCCGATAACCTTCAATAACCTTTGAAAACGAAATTATTACAATAACCTCCAACATAAAAAATTTCCTGATGTACCAGTTATGTGATTTCATGAATTTTTCAATAGTGATTTGATTCCCTCTGGGGCAAATAGGAAATTCCTTTGATTTTGTAACTTCAAAAGTTAGTTCTTTTTTCTTTAAGAGTTCTATTATTTTCCGGGTTTTTTGATTTCTTTCCATGTGTCAGTATGTAGTGTCCACAATTGCTCCCCAGACCATATTCTGTTTGTTGTAATATCACATTGATTGTTCATGTTTAATCGATTCATTAGTTCAGTTGCATGCAATTGCATATGTCTATCCTCCATGTTAAATAATCTATATCCCCAATGTGAATACAATATGCTATCTGGTAAAGAGGATGCAAAACCCACAACGTTTTTGAAACAGCCTTTTATTTTGATATCCATGTTTGTCTTGACCGACTCACTTATAATCATATCTGTCATTAAATATTCTACCTGGGGGAATATTACATGATTAATAATGTATCTTATCTGTTTATCTGTTAATTGTTTTCGTTTTAGTACATTCGTTGATTTTACTACCTTTTCTATTAATAATTTCTTTTGCTCTACTTTTTTTCCATCTGCTGAGATCCAGACTCCGAGGTACCTAACCGAGGACTTCTTGTCGTGAGGCATTAATCTGGAGTCTACGAAATCCAGGGCATTATCCTCCCTAGTATTTTCTGAGTTTAGAACCAACAGATCTGATTTTGATGCATTCACCGTAATCAAGGTGAGATCGAAAAACAATTCTGTTATTTTTATCACTTTTTGCATTTGTTCTTTAGTTTCAGTTACCCATACCGTGAAATATGACTTTCCATGGTACCTGTCATCTTTTTTGCCAAATTTTCATCCCATATGGTTTTCATTTTGTATCCCATTCCCAGCTCTTCAATCTCACATAAAAGCGGGTCATAGAAAATACACCATAATAAAGGTGAAATGCTATCCCCTTGATCTACACTTCTTTCCACTTTGTATGATTCTGTATTACCATATTCCGTAACTCCCTGTGCAGTTCTATGTGTCATTATGTCTCTTAATACGTTTATAATTTTCAGTGGTATCTGTAACCTTTCTAGCGACTTAATCAACATTCTGGTATCTACCGAATCAAAAGCTCGTTTGATATCTTGAAACAGGAGCCATACTTCTCATTTTTTCTCTTGAGCATCTTCCATGAGATTATTCAATATGTGTATGGGGTAAGTCGTTCTTCCTCCCGGAAGACCCGCCCAATTGTTTTCCGATAGAACTTTGTTGTCTGATAGGACTTTTGATAGTCTGTTATTTATTATCTTGGTAAATATCTTTCTTATTGTTTCCATTAAGGTAATAGGTCTAGTTATTTCCAAGTTGCCCTCCCATTCTTTTGGCTTAGGAATCAGCACTATGTCGCTATTAGTCCATTCTACCGGGACTTCACTCATCTCTATTATTCGGTTAAAAATTTGTGTCATACGCTCCATACCACTGTCAGGCATGTGTTTATATATTTTGTACGGGATAAGAGAGGGTCCCGGTGCTTTTGCGTTCTTAAAACTGGCCAATGTCTCTTCAATTTCTTGCATTGATATTTGTCTTGTAACAGAGTTATAGATTACTGGTGAAATATTTTTTTTCGGGGTATATTGTCTCAACCATCATGTTGGCAAATGAAGATTTCCTTCTCGAGGGTCCGATGTCCATTCATACAAATGGAATTGTACTTCCTCCTTGATCATATTTGGCGCCATAATTATTTGAATAGTATTGTCGTCTTTTGTTTTAATTATCTTATTTAATATGATTCGTCGTTGTTCTCTCTCAAGTGCGGAAGAGATCATCTTTGTTGGGGAAGTCTCTAAGTGTATTTGCCATCTTTCAATGTAAGATTGTATTCGCTTATTCTTTTTATTAGTCAGATCATTCTTGATTAACGTTTTTAAAGTTGTTCAAATTTTTCTTATTTCGTTTATCCATTTTTTCCTTCCGTCATCATTGTCAGGAAAAGGATTGATTAACTTGTCCTTTTTTCCATTGATTTCATTTATAGTTTGTTCCATTTTGTTTTCAACTAACGTGATAAGGCTCCCTTGATTAGTTTCGCGATAAAGCTTTTAATAACCAAAATTCTTTATGTATATTTCTTAGAACATTCACTCTATTTTTTGGTTCTTTTGATTTGGGGAGCGCCGCATTCCCGGCTTTGATGATTGCGGATTTCAGTTTGTCCCATTCCATTTCCACTGTATTGCTCGCACCTGCTATATCTGTTACTGCTATTAATTCATTTTCTATACATTTCCCAAACTTTTCCCAATGCTCATCCTGGACATCTTTCAAGTTCCATAGACATTTCTGTTTCTTTCTTAGATTTGTGACGGTTCTGTAGTGTTTGTTGTCCCACCATTGACCAGCGTCTACTTTTATTAACACTAGACTATGGTCTGATGACGACGATATGTCCGTATCAATCACCTGATAGTCTATTATTTTATTGATGTATGCCGGATGTATCTAGATTTGGTCTATTCTGCTCGCACATCGCAGATTATTTTCCGTGAACGTATAATGTTCCCTTTCTTTTTTGGCGAATTGTTGACCATTTTCATACCCCATTTCTATAATCGTTTTTAATATAGGGGTTTCTGGGGTTGATATTCTACCCCGCGGCCATTGATCTTTCCTTGGATTAGGGACTGCATTCCAATCTCCCAATGCAATAGAGATCATATTTTTACTAATAGCCTCGCCAGTTTTGTTACTGATTCATTGATTTAACTCTTTAATGTCTTGTTTATGCTTGGTTACTTTTGTGGCTATTATTTGTACCGTAAATTTGCCTTTAAAAGAGAGATATACACATATCGCTCTTGATTTATGTCTGTCAATTTTGTATATGTGTTCGGCTATTTCTTGCGAGAGCATGATACCAACCCCAATCCCTGTGTATATTTGGTGTTGCTAGCCCACCAAGTATGATATTTTCTGTGTTTTATAGTTTCAATTTTTGTTTGATCTTGCTATACAAAACTGCCATCACAACTCTTGTTTTATCTGATCATTTATTCCTTTTATATTTTGGGTGGCAATTTTCCATGTTTTACTTTCACTGTTACGTTTATCCAATACGGATTCCGTATTGTAGTTATTAGCTGACTGGCTATTATGGTATTGAAATTTGTTATAGAATCAGAATTATTAATTATAGAATTGATCGAGTCATTGTTTGAATTATTATATGTGAACGAATTTAAACTATCTACATTAACTATATTACTATCTATAGATTGATTGGCCTCAATATTATTCGGGTTATTTATATAATTTATATTATTATTATACTCCATCATAATTATATTATAAAAGTTTTTTATTTATTCGTTACTATTGCGTCCAAGATCCTTGACCTTGTATTCCCATATTTCCATATGAACCGCTAGAAAGTTGTTGAATAATTTTTTCCATCTCCGACTGCCGACCGCCCAGTTGGCTTACCATCTCCAACAATTTATTCATCATAGATTTCTCATTTTCAACTGTCTCTGGGTGTTCCGTATTGTCCTCACTATATGCCATCTCGTCATCGTGTTCATCAAAATTTTGTTCTGTTTCTTTATTCATACCACTATTATTATTATTAATTGTTCTTCGTTTGTTATCCTCATTGCTCATAAACCCGTCTTTTATATTTCCCAAATTATTAACCACGAACTCCACTAATTGTTTCAGTCGTTCAGATAAGTTTTCTAGCATATGTTCAATTCGAGACAACCTATCTGGTTCATTATCACTCCTATTATTTCTATTTTTAATTTGAACATTACCACTCGTCACTTTATTTCTTTTTCCAGGTTCTCTTGTTACATCGGCGAACGTAGCTCTTTCGACAGAGCATTTTAAAGTATTGAATAAATTCGGATTGTGTTTTTTATATATATTCCCGAATTTTTCGAACTGTTCTTGTTTCTTTTCTTTGTATTGTATGTCTTGTTGTGTTCTCGGACAATCCTTGGCTAAATGTTCTGTAGAGTGGCACCTATGGCACGTTTTGACCGAAATGTTAGGCCATCAGGAAATTTTTTATATCGGAGGTTATTGTAATAATTTCATTTTCAAAGGTTATTAAAGGTTATCGGACCAATAACCTTCGCAAATATTACGTTTATTATGATAAAGTGAAGGTTATTGAAGGTTATCGATATCAATAACCTCCGGAGTATTACATTTTATTAATAAAAATGAAGGTTTTCAGTACCAATAACCTTCGTAAATATTACGTTTATGTTGGAGGTATTCGAAGGTTATCGGAGTGAAGGACTTCGAAGGCTTACGTTTAAAAAAATTTACTGATGCTCTACGCAGAATTGCCACCAGAGCTCCTGTTTTATCAGATCATTTATTCCTCTAATATTTTGGGTCGCGATTTTCCATACTTTCATATGGGCTGATTTGTTTCACTTCGATTATATCACTTAGTATGGTGTATATTCAATTTTGTCACTTGAAAATGATCATCAATTTAACCAATAAAATTATAGATATTTGATTAAAAGTATTCGAACGCGACATGCTTTGTTATTATATTATATTCAAATGACTACATGTACTTTTCCTTGCCTGCTTTGTTCTAAAATTTATGATACAAAGAAAAAACTCCAAAGTCATGAACGTACAAAACACAAAAACAATAAATCCATTCCACACTATCATATACTTGATAAACCTTCTGAAGAAATATTGTCCTTTTATAGAGATGCAATAATAATTCGTCTAAAGAGTAGCCTGGGGTTTAATAGACACTCAATTGGAAAAAAACATATAGTAATTGATGCATTTCCAGAGAGTGTATTTTTATCTTTATTTGAAAATGAGAATAGCTTTAAATACATTCCAAGTCAACGAAAGTATCAATGTATTTTGGAAGGTGCCGTAGGTGGAGAAATATTAAAAAGTATATTAAAATATGATCAAGTTATATTTCGTGAAAATAAGAATACTTCAACAAAAGGTTATATTTTACTTAAAGACAACGATGGGCAATATAAATTAACATTTATTTGGAGACAAAAGGAGTGGAAAGAGAATGATAGACTTTTTTTAACTGGGATTTTATCAATTAATTTTATTACCAATTCTGGCGGATTTATTAATGAGTAAGTGTAATTATATATAATATTTTGAATTGTTTTTATTTTATTTTAATTAATTTATTTAATTTAATTATCAATTTATTTATTTAAACGTTTATTTATTTATTGCATTTATTAATTTATTTAATAATTAATTAATTATTTTTTATTTAAATATTTATTTAAATATTTATTTATTAATTTATTTAATTATTAATAGTGAAGAAAATCAAATATTACCATCTGTTCAAGAATCATCATCTAATGGCAATCACATTTTACATACAATTAATAAATATAATGTATCTTCTATTCTTTCTCAATCAAATAACAATAATGTTCAAATTTATAATAAACCACGTTATAGATATATTTTACCTTATTCCCAATTTAAAAATATTTCTTTGAACAATAAATAATTTATTTTTTTATAATTTATAGAATATATAAAAATTATATAACAATAGATGTATTTAATAAAATACAATCATATATTACATTTAAAAATTTAACAAATAAAGTAAATAAAATTGTTTTATTTTTATATTATTGCAAATTGTGTTTACATTATATTATTCACATATATTAATATTTTTATATGTAATTTCGTTTGGAATATCATTAATTAAGTAAAATATTTTTCGATTTTCATAAACTAATATATCATAAACAACTGGTTTGTTTTTTTTACCACCACCCATTGTTGTTCCTCCAAAAAATAATCGTACCTAATGTATAATAACAATATTAGTAAATATAATATTTAATAGAAAAAATAAAATAAAATAAAAATACCTGACAATGATTCTTTTTTTCAATGCTACTTGTTGAAAATAATCTAAATGCTAAATTTTTTTCTTTTAATTGACGCATAAAAAAAGGTATATGCATTGTTAACATATGCATATATGGTGTCACATCTTCCTCTCTATATATTCCAAGAATTACTGTTGCAGTATTTATTTGCCCTCTTGCAGGTTGGCTAAATGTTTTTACCCAATTTTTTGCATTATTTTCAAATGTTAATATTTCTTCTTCTGTATAATTTGGCTTTCTCATAAATTCATATAATTGATAAAATTCTTTCCATAAATTTTCAATTATTATTCCACGTACTCCAGAAATAAATTCACTAACAGGAAAATGTTGTAACATTTTTTTTTTGTCTGGTCCCATAAGTGAAGTCCAACTCCAACTACTTCGAGATGAATTATTACGATAGAATTCAAAATGAATATTAAGTTCACTCATTTTTTTTTCAATTTTTTCTTTAATATTTCGTTCAAAATCATTTCTTCTAAATAAATCTTTGAATAAGAATTCCATTAATATATCTGATATGCGTAATAATGTATGAAGCTCATCAGGTATATAATTGAGTAAATCAATAACAGGAAATATTGAAGATTTTTTGTTTCCTAAATAATATATTAGATTAATATATTTAATTTTTTAAATAAAAAAAATAATAATTACTCAACCTTTTTTATTTCCAGTAGGTGGCCATGATAAATTCATATTGTGACGTGATTTAATATCACATTCACAATATAAACAAAAATAGTTTGAATTTGGAGCATTTAAGCCTATAATAATATATAAAAATTTCCAATCACCCGAAAAGAAAAATTCAATTGGCCAATGATTACCATCTTCATCAATTATTCCATTTTGTTTTAAATCCATTAATTGTAATGCAAATATTTTACCAACTCTATCTAAAATTTCATATGTTTCTTTTCCTATATATAAACATATACTAAAAATAAAGTTAATTTATTATTAAATTTATTTTAAATATTAATATTAATTAATTTGTATAAATACCTATATTGTTTATCAGGTTTAAGTACTTCTTCTCCTTCATTTAATAAACAAAAAGTAATCATCACATGGTTTTGCTTTCTTCCTACATTTCTTCCATCTCCTCCAAGTTTAATATAAAGAGTATCTCCAGGAATTATTACTGGATTTTTTCCTTTTTTCCAAATTGGAATTAATATTTTAAGCAAAGTTACCAAAGAACGAAAAGCACCATTTCCTATTTCATTATTATCTACCAAAATATCATTAATAATTTCACTATTATAATTATTAGTATTAGATTGATTAACATCTTGATCTATATTAAAAATTTCCACAGGTATTTGAGCATTTATAAGCTTATTTATTTCATTTCTACGGTCAGCAACTAAATATTCACGAAAAAGACTAGGTACAACAGCTGCCAAATGTCTATAACCATCACGACCTAAAAGTGCTTCATCACATACTCTTACTACAGCATCCAATCTAATTTTTGAATCTAAATTTTTAAATTTGATTTGAATTTGATTTTCTTTATATTCAAACTCAATATAATGTGGAAAAATAATAGATTGTTCTGATGAATCTGTTAACTTGTGCTTTACAATTAATTCATCAACAGTTTTTTTTACATCTTTTCCAAAACTTTTAAGTCTTTTGTGTTGTTGTGAACGTGAGGTAATATCTTCAAATGGTCTAATTTGTTTATTAACTTTTGTTGTAATAATAGAATTTGGATTCATTTGAATACGTATATTATGTAAGGGTTCAATATCAAATCCAAAAACACGAGGTCCAGAAAGTTTAGAGTTTTTCCAATTAATTTTCTAATTATAATAATATAAATAGAATTGATTTATTATATAATTTAGTATTATTAAATTAATTACATGATGAAATTTAAATAAAATTAATATATATAAAATTAATAATATATCCAGTTTGAAATAAAAAATTAATTATACATAATTATATAAAAATAAATTACATGTTGAGTTTAAAAATAAAAATAAAAATAAAAATAATAAAATAAAATAAAATAAAATAAAATAAAATATTTAAATAAATACCTTCTAAAACTTGATTATCTATATTTGGACCTTCCGCACTCTCATCTCTGTCATTTTCTTTATTAATACTGCTTTCTATATTTCGGTCTTTCGTCATTAAAATATTGGTTTTAACTAGTTTTTATATTTTATAAATAAAAAAAACATATATATATTTATTCTTTTTATATATTTTTAATACAGGTAAGAGACAGCTTGCGTACTGATTTCACAAACGATTCCACTGAAAACGGATTCCCAACGGATTCCCAAGTCGCGATTTTGGTGTAAAAAGTCCTCAGCAATTGGTTTATGCATTTTAACATCACATATTTGTCACGTTTTAGTCATGTGTTAAGATCAAAATTCGGGATAATCCCTAAAATTTAATTAGGGATATGAGACAAATCGGCCCATATGAGTTATAACAATTTTTAATTCTATTTTTATATAATTACTTAACTTTCATATCAATAATGATTTTTTAATTCAATATTCATCATCTTATAATGTTGAAATTTTTAATGAAAAAATAAGAAATCATTTTTGTAATGATAATCTATCAAATTATCCTCCGGCTCATCTTGTTATATTAGAAGCAGGTGACAATCCTAATAATGATGCAAATATTAATGCAGCATGTGAACAATATTTTAATGATTTAAAAATTAATAATAATTCAAAAATAGAAGTAGTTGAGGATGAAGCTATTTTTAGAAGAATTCTTAAGTATTACCAAAACAATTCCAGAATACGTCCACTTTTAGGACAATGGCACACAAGTAAAGATATGTGCAGTGTATTATTGACTATATTTTCAGGATATGGAATTTACAATATAGCAGCTGTTCTTGGAGTAGTTTTTTTAGATAAACTTGAAAAGGTAGTAGACTATAGATCTACATGTCGAATTCTAGATCTAATTTGGATTGCTGTTGGAAGTGCAATTCATATCTATATAAAAAAAAGAATTTAAATTTTAATAATATTATGGATATGGAAAATAATTTGTTGAAAACATGGTTTTGTTTTTATAAATGGACTAGTTATTGGAAAGGACATCGTACTGGTATTCGTACAGGAAACAATGAATTACAAATACAATGCTTATCAGCATTTTCTCCTCTATTTCCTATTGCTGGTAAAATAAATTACACCCGTTCAACTATTCATTTTCTTGCTATTATAGATAAAAATCCAAAAATACAAACCTTATTGAAATATGCAAGTTCAGTTAATTTGACACAAAATGGACATTACTTTGCATTTGATGAGGCATTGGAAACTTTTGGAGTTAAGTTCATCAAACAAAATATTACTGGTAATGTAGTTAATGAAAAAAATTTGAAACGTCAGATTAAAGCTGCACAATCTGAAAAAGAACAGATGAATCTTTTATTAGATGAGTTTCTTGATGATATTGTATTATCAACAACCACACGAGCTATTAAAGGACGTCATGAAGTATTATGGAAATTAATTAATCAATTATTTGAAGCATTTGAAATGGAAAATGGAACTCACCATCCATTATTTCAAAATTGTAATCGATTAACAACGGAAGGATTTGAAAAATTGTATAGATGTTATCAAGATGGTATTGTACGATTGGATAAGATTTTTCAACAAGAGATTTTATGTTTACAAGCAATTGATACTAAAGGTAGAGGTGCAAAAGGAATAGTTGTTACAAAGGTTGCAGACTTAAAAGAAAAATCAAAAAAAATATCAAAAAACGTACCCAATGAAAATTTAATACAAGAAAGAAATGAATTACCAACATTCGAATCAAGTGAAATTATTCTTGTAAATGAACAGGAATCACCAAAAAAATTAAAATAGCACGACATTCTCCATCAAAAGAAGAAAAAGATATTTTGGAAACTTTATTTGCATATGATATAAGACCTTCTGATACTGTAATTGATTCCGCTTTGTCAAATTTATTAACTTATTGGGATGGTTGGACAAAAAAAAAGATTAGAGATGCATGGGGTTATGAAAAAAGAAAAGAAAAGAAAATTCCAAAAGAATAAAAATAAATTAATAATTGATATATGAAAATTATTAACTCTTTTTTATTAATAATAATAAATAATAATTAATTAAAAAATATTAATGTCAATAAATATTACAAAATAAATATTATAAAATATCAAACTAAATATATATAGCAAATTAATAGTTTTCAAGTGACCTTTTCTTTTTAGATCTTGAAAGAAAATAAAAATTTTCTTATTAATTACAAATAAAAATTCAATTTTTTTACATTTATACAAAAACCAACTAATTAATTTCCTTTTTGACCTTAGAAAAACTTTTTTCTCTCGTGGAATTACATATATTTCTGTTGTCAAAACTTCATATTTATTTCTAGTTTTATGAAGATCTTGAAAAAAGAATAGTATTTTGGATGAAGTCTCTAATAAATTTTAAGTGGGAAAACTAAATTTTAGAGAAATAAAAACAATTAAAATTGGTCAAGAGCATTACATTCGATCACTTTAATTAGTTTATATAAGCATAGTATATAGAAATTTTATTGACTTTTTATATGAGTGAAAATGTTCGACGATGGTTACATGATTTTTTTACTATGAAATTGATTTTCATAATACATTTCCACTGACTGATATGTAAAAAAACATTTTTCACACCTATCGGGTACCCGATATATATACGATATTAGGCACGGATACTACACCTATCTGGTACCTGATAGGTATAGGTTTTATAAATTTTCGACCAGTGCCAGTAGTTAAAAATGCAGGTAATGTTAAATCAACAAATTGATTTATATTTAAACTAGTAGATAATTCATTTTCTATTTCTGTATTTTCTTCTAAATTTTCATTTCTTTCATATTCTATATTTTCATCTCTTTCTAAAATTCCATTTTTTTCAAATGTATCATAAGTAATTACAGATTCATTAATATTATTACGTAATTCATGTTCACTTAAATTCTTATCACGAAATCGTATTTCTTTATCTGTGTTGGAAATATAATAAGATCGAATCTTTGCCATAGATTCAATTTTTGATAAATTTAAATTCATACGTTTTTCTCCAAAAAACTATTTAAGCATAGAAAAATTCCTTTCACAAACTGCCTGAGATGGAACAATTGAAAATAACAATAATGCCAATTCTTGTAATTGATCAGTTTCATCCTTTTGAATATTAATACTTAACCACCATTTCATTGGAGTTTCTTGATATGTGTCATAAGTAAGATTGTAAGGTGCCACATTTCTTTTACATAATCTCATCTCCATTAAAAGTTTAAGACATGATTCTTCACTATGTCCTAAATTGTACCACATTATTGATGCAGTTTCATAGATTTCATTTAATGCTGCTTGTTTTAATCCCATACCTATAATTTAATAAAAGTTTTATTAAATCTATTAAAAATTTCTTAAATATTTTTAAAAAATTAAAATTACCTCTATATAAAGGATGAAGCCAATATGCAAAAATATAACTCCTATTGATAAATTCTTCTAAACGACGATTATAATTAGAAATAATTATAGATTTCCATGGGTTTCCAAATGAAATTTGATTAATTTTTGCACCAAGTTTTATTAATCCAATAAAACAATCAGCCAAATTTGCATCTCGTGCTTCAAGAACATTTGTTAACTCTTTTACTGGTTTGAGAATAGATGCTATTTGATAACAATTTGAATAAAACTCTTCATTTTGAAGTAAAGTATATACTTTTATATTTGTAATTACTTCTGGATGATTTTCTGTAATCTGAAAAATAAATAATAAATTAATAATAAATTATAAATATATAAATACAAATTTTAAATATTTACCCAATAAAATACTGGTTTTGATTGTGTAATAGAATTAGTTGTAGTATATAATGTACCCCATCTTGTTTTACAATAAGATTGAATTTCGCCTCCTTTAATTTTCATTATATTTAATTGTTCTTTATAATAACCATGTGCAGCATGTGAATTATTAAAAAATCCAATAATACTACCACAGTTAGAAATAATTTTTTTAACAGATTCAATCTCTGCAAAATCTGAAGCAACTAAATTAATTGCATGAGCCATACATCTTAAATCTAAAATAAAGGGATTTGTTTCATGTATAATACGACGTACAACTCTTAAATTTGCTCCATGGTCAGTTACAACTGCAACAAATTTTTCTATTCCAATATTTTGCATTACTTTCTGAATTTCTTCTGCCATAAATGATCCAGTTTGTTTCTCTATATTGTATGATTTAAGTTTTATAAGATATTCTTTTCTTGTTGAAGTAGTGATAATATAATTATAAATAGAATCATGTCTTGGAGAGGTCCATCCATTAAGACCTAATAATAATAATGATTAATAATATTGTAAAAATATAATAAATCTTATATAAATTAAATACTACTTACTAATAGTTAAATGATTATCCTTTTCCAATTTATTTTCAATTTTCTTTTCAATTCGTAAGGTTTCTTGTTCCAATAATTTACCAGAAAGAGTAAGACGCGAAGGTAAATTATATCCAGGAATAGCAATTTGAAATAAATCAATAATAAATGGATTTTCAATAGTTTGAAATGGAAATCCACAACAAACCCATGCCTTAAAAATTGCTTGATCAAGTTCATTGGTTTTTGCAGTAGGTAAAGAAATGATACTATCAAAATGTTTTGTAATTTGTGGTTGCTTTCTATTCTGAATCCGAACATTAGAAGCTTCTTCTAATATAATTTCTTTCCAAAATGTTCTTATTTCATCAGAAACTTTTTCACAATTTCTAGCTAAATGAATTTTCATATCTTTTGGTCGTCCTCTTGTCCATTTATCATTACATGCTTTACATTCTGCTTCATAAAGTCCCCTTCTTAAATCTTTGCCTTTTATAAAATAATTCCAAATTTCTCCTGTTTTTCTGCCTCCAGAATGTTTTCTTTTTACTAAGTTTATATTATTTGTAGATAAAGAAAAATTTGAATAAATCATCTCCTATAATTTCTTCTGTATCAGTAATGAAAGATATTTCTCTTGAAGGAAACAAATCGAAACTATCTTTATTTTGTAAACTTGATTCCGCACTCATAATTATAATTGTAATAGTTAAAAGAGATTTTATTTTATTTTTACGCGACGCGTAATGCGATCTATCTAGTATAATTTAATTTCATTGGCTAAAAATTATTCTAATAAGATGGATGTAGTAGTATGTTTATGAGAGAATTGGGCCAGAAACCCTAACCGAAATTGTATAACATTTTACTTTTCTCGCCACATTGGAAGCTTTTTTTGTATATCAATTTTTATACCATTTTTACTTATTTTTTTCTCGCCACATTCGAATGAGGTGTGATTTTTTTTTCTGGCCACATCACATATTACTACTCTGCTTGCTATAAAAAAAGGAGCAGGAAGCTAAAGGACGAATGTTCTGAAGCTGAGTGTAACGCGCATCAGCAAGCCTAAATTTAATATTATTTTCTTTACTATTCTAATTCTCTTCTAAACTTTATTTAATCTTCTGCTACTGTGAAGCATGAAACCCAAAGGGTGAATGCGAAACAGTTGCGGAGCGAAGCGGAGCATAGTTAACTATTTAGTTTTCATTTTATTTTTAACTATTAAGATTTATATCAATTCAATGTTTATTTACAATTTAATATTTTCACGATTTATCTTTATTTACAATATCAAAAAAAATTACTATTCTATAACACAACCAATTTCTTATTAACTTTCAACTAACTCTAACCAATTTTATATATATATTGATATATCAAAAAAAGTTAGGCCATCACTCTAACCAATTTTATATATATATATTGATATATCGAAAAAAGTTAGGCCATCACTCTAACCAATTTTATATATATATTGATATATCGAAAAAAGTTGGGCCAACATTCTAACCAATTTTATATATATATTGATATATCGAAAAAAGTTGGACCAACATTCTAACCAAAGTTGAACCAACACTCTACCCAAAAAGTTAGGCCAGCACTCTACCCAAAAAGTTGGACCAATACTCTAACCAATTTTATATATTAGCCAACCAAAAGTTTACCGTTTTTTCTTAAGATGTTTTTGATAATATCTTCCAACATAAAAGCTTCTAATATAAGCTTGACAACGACCAGATATAGAACGAGTAGGTTTACCACATTCAGAGCAAGGATTATGAGCTAAAGCTTTATAATGAAAACAGCAACCCGCAGAGCAAGTACAACGACGCGTGCAAATTTCACCAGAATAATCAACAAAAGAGCAAGTATACATAGTAGGCATTTTTATATAAGGTAAAAATTCAATTTAAACAAAAGTTTTTCTATAAGTATATTATAAAACGGATATATATTGGAATAATTTTGAATAAAAAATTTTTTATAACTATATTATAAAACCAGTATTTTTATTAATGACTCGTAAACAAAATCGAACATGTGAAAGCTGTGGGTATGGATATTCAACACCCCAAAAACTTAGAGCACATTATGCTAGTATAAGAAATCCTTGTCATCCATTAATTCCAGAACCAATTCCCGAACCACCACCTAATCCAGAAATCGAATATCTCGATACATTGGGATTATTTGATCCCCCAGAAATTATCGACCCTATTCCATCACCAGAAGCTAAAAGAGAATATCTCGAAACATTAGGAATATTAGAACCCATTCCACAATTCCATCAAACTGATATTATTAGCTCAGGATGTGAAATATTGGATGACCATTATTCAGTTAAGATGGGAAAAGAAACCATATATTCACAAGATCCTATCAATACTCTCGATGCACTTAGGGAACAAATAATAAATATCTTTAATGATCGATTTGACCTTACTCATGGATTCAAAACTCGTTTATGTCTCACGGGAAAAATGAGTCGATCAACAAATTATCAACAAGGTTTATTTGCAGATGAAACATTTGCAGAAGATGATAATGATGAAAAAGACTATAAAGAAGTTCCGTTCAAAAATAAAGCAGTAGTAGTAACTGCTAAAGAAGACATCCCAAGAATTGTAGATGAACTTATTTGGGATATTGAAAATCGAATAGAAGTATATGTCCATGAAGGCTCAGGTTAGTATTATATAGAATCAGGAGAAGTCAATATTAAGATGCCAATCTATGTTCCATTAACAGCCAGTTCTCATTTTCCATTACCCAAAGGAATACCATCACGAAACAATGGAATTATTAATATTCAAAATGAGGATGATAGATGCTTTGAATGGTGTATTATTGCAACCTTGTTTCCAGTAAAAGATCATCGTTATAGACCTTCTCAATATAGCCAACACCTAGGTAAGTTAGATTTCAATGGAATTTCATTTCCAATAAGAGCTGATGAAGATACAATGGAAAAGTTCGAGAAACAGAATCCAGCTGTATCTATATCAATTTATGGATGGAGTGAAAAGGAACTTATCCCAATCAGAATTGCACCTAGAACATGTTTCAAAAAGGGATGTGATCATACAGATATAGCATTATGTGAGGGGCGTTTCTTGATTCGACTTTTATTAATAACTGGTGATGATCCAAAAACAGGAGAACCAGCCCAACATTATTGCTTGATCCAAGGAAGAGATGGATTAGGAAAATTAGCTGGATATACAACTAAGCACAATGGTAGGTTATATGTTTGTGACTATTGTGTAAGTCACCGAACCCACGATCCCAAGATTGATGCACAACACATGGAAGATTGCGAAGGAATTAATACTCCAGCACAAAGAACAGTAATGCCGGAGGAGGGTAAGAATATATATAAATTTAAAAGATATGAGCGAATGTTAGATGCTCCTTTTGTTTGCACAGCCGATGCAGAGACTCTTGCCACACTCATTGAAAAAAGTCAAGGATTGAAAACGACAGCAATCCAAGAACATAAAGTTATATCATTTGATTATATAATTAGACGTAGTGATGGCAAAACCAAAGTACCAGTAAAAATTAGGGGGGATGATCCAGCTGGAGAGTTTATCAAAGCAATGGAAAAAGAAACAGAGCAATGCCAAGATTTTCTTGCGGGAGGTCATATAATTCGAAAAAGTGCAAAAGATTTATGCCATATGTTACAATCAGAAATTTTACCTAAAGAAATAACCGAAGAATATCTTTTTATTTGTGAAAATTTCAAAACCTGGGAGTTTATTGTAAATCCAATAGCAGATATAGCGAATATAAAAAATATCAAAGAATCATTAAAAAGACTTTACCAAGCTCATAAAAGAGACCCCCTTGGAGTAGATATAGGAATAATGTACCGACTTGCAAATACAATTTATTGTAGGCTCCGATGGCCGGGAGAACCAATGAAAAAGTTAACTACCCAAGAAGAAAAAATTTATAATTTAGCTAAAAACTGTTACATATGTAAAAAGACGTTTGGAAAAGAAGATAATTTTAAAAAAGTTCGAGATCATGATCATATTACAGGTAAGTATAGAGGTCCAGCCCATAGTATTTGTAATCTCCAACTACGAATCAAACCAGACCAGTTTAAATTACCAATTCGTTTTCATAATTTAGGTAAGTTTGATGCTCATCTTATTTCCCAAGCTATGGGTCGAATAAGCAAAGAAAAGATAAGTGCAATTCCTCATAACATGGAAAATTATCTTAGTCTCGATATTGGAAATCAAAGATATATGGATTCTCTCCAACTCATGCCGGGAAGTCTTGACTCTCACGTATCTAACTTAGGAGCTGAACCATGTAAAGAAGAAGTAGATAAAGATGGAAAATCTTTAAACTTATCATGTAAAAAGCCAGGTCATCTTTATCGAATCGACTCTGATAGATGCTTTGCCCATCCAGAGAGATTCCCCATAACTAGAGAACATGGACCAAAAGGAAGGGATGACTTAGTATTTCGTAAAGGTATTTTCCCCTATGATTGGTTTAATGCACCAGAAAAAATGGATGCGTCTTCCTTACCTCCTATTGAGGCTTTCGACAGTATACTCAACAAATCCAAATGCTCAGAAAAAGCCTATAAAAGAACACAAGAAGTATGGAAAGTATTTAATATGAAATCATTCCGAGAATATCATGACTTATACCTCCAACTCGATGTACTATTATTAGCAGATTGTTTGGAAGGATTTCGAAAATTAATGAAAGGTAAATTTGGTCTAGATATATCTCACTATGTATCCCTCCCTTCATTTGCAGAAGATGCTCTATATAAAACAACAGGACAAGAGATCGAGCTATTTACTAATGATAACATGTATCTCTTCTGTGAAAAAGGGATCTGAGGGGGTATTACAATGGTAAGTAATCGTCAGGTTAAAGCTAATAATCCTCAATGTCCCGATTTTAATCCAAATTCAGAAGAAGCAAAGAAAAATCTCTATACTTGGCTTTTATATGTCGATGCCAATGCCCTGTATACTGGAGCAATGATGCAATATATGTCGACAGGAGGACATAGATGGATAACACCTGAAGAAACTCCAGATATTTTTAATAAAATTACCAAGTGTGGGATTGCAGATAACGCATCCAAAGGCTATATTCTTGAGGTAGACCTTGACTATCCATATAAATTACATAAATCACATACTTCATATCCTTTAGCTCCTGAAAATATCGAGATTTCCAAAGAGGAAATAAGTAAGTATGGGCAAGTGATTATTAATGATTTAAAACATTATACAAAGACCAAGAAACTCGTCCCTAATCTCAATATTAAAAAGAAGTATATAGTTCATTATCGAGTGTTACAATTTTATATAAAGCAGGAAATGGTACTTAGGAAGATCTATCGTGGTATAGAATTTGATCAAAGTCCATGGATGAAGCCTTTTATGGAAGAACTAGCAAGATCTCGAGCTTTAGCTACGAATGATTTCGAGAAAAATATGTATAAGCTCTTAGGTAATGCTAACTATGGAAAAACTGTAGAAAATGTGCGTAAATATCAAAGAGTAGACTTCGTTAGACCAGAAGGAGAATCAAAAAAATTTAAAAGGTTAGTAGCTGATCCTAGTTACAAGTCTCATAGAATTTTAGCAGAGAATTTGGTAGGTATTTCTCGTCATCAAATAAAGGCTAGACTTAGTAAACCTATCTTTATTGGGATGACTGTTCTCGATGAAAGCAAAATCACAATGTATAATTTCTATTATAATGTTATGAAAAAACGATATGGAGATAATGTAGAGTTAGTATATACTGATACTGATTCACTCATCCTACTTATCCGAACTGAGAATGTATATAATGATATGGTAGAGATGTATGAACATTTCGATTTTAGTGATTATAAACCAGATCATCCTATATATCAAGCTCTCGGAAAAGAAAAAATTGAGTTGAATAAGAAAGTCCCTGGTAAGTACAAGGACGAAAGTAGTGGTACTGCTATGTGGAAATTTTGCAGACCAAGACCTAAGCTTTATAGTTATATTCTCGCTGATGGAAAAATGGATCGGAGAGCTAAAGGAGTACAAAAGACAGTAGTTAAAAAGAATCTTACTCATGATATGTATGAAAATTGTTTAAAATCTCGAAAAGAATACATGGTAACTATGCATCGATTGGGAAGTAAAGATCATATTATCAGACTTCTTCGTTCGTCTAAAATTGGTATTAGCCCTTTAGATACTAAGAGATGAATTTTATCAGATGGAATTACTACATTAGCCTTTGGGGATTGGTGTATTATTGCATATAAGAAAATGATAGGTAAAGGAATGTCCCATAAAGAAGCAGAAAAAAGAATGATAAAGCTAGAGTTAAAACCCCAATATCAATAATAGATCATCTTACTTGCCTAAGATGAAATATTTCTTTCCTTATATTTATTTATAATTTTTTTGTCTAAATAATATATATATTACAAAAAATGACATCAACTAAAGTAGGCTCGAAGAGCCATTGCCCCCAATAAAAAAATCGCATTATCCCGATACTAAAAGGATATATGAAAAGCTTGATAAACTTGAGGAAAAATTCTGTTTATTGGAAGAAGAAATAGATGATCTTACTGATAAAGCATTAGAGATTAAGTGGGAAATAGGTGATATAACAAAGGCCTTATTACTAATCGATATCAATATCGAATAGACCATATGTTTCAAAATTTTTTTTATACAGGATATAAAATAATTCTATTAGCTTAATTAGCTTAAGAAACTCCTCATGTGGTACATGCTCTATTTTATTATTATGGACATAACTTACATCCTGCTCATGAAGTAAAATTTTTCTAGCAATAAATCCACCGAGATATAAAATCTCAAAATTATCACCATACATTCCTTTTTCAACTAGCTTTTCTTTATATTCATCGATTTGTTTATTAATTTCGATATTACTAGAGGTTGACATGTTAAGTACTAATTGAGTAAATATATAAAATGAATAAAAATTCAATCTGTAATTAATTATCAAGATATAGTTCTATTTTTGTATAATAATAGCGAAGCTAGTGTCAAGACACATAAAAATGACAGCACGAGATATGCTAACGGAATGCGGTCTAAATTTTATTAATCAGGTAGAAACATCAGAAGATTGGTTAAAGCTATCAAAACTTTATCCAGAAAAATATTTGAGATGCTATATATGACTCGAAGAGTCTGGGCTCTGCCCATTAATACCTGGTTATGATGTTAAAAACAAAGAGCAGTGGGAAAACTTCATATTCTGTGTTAAAAATAATTTATACATGAGAAAACAAATAGTATATAATCCAGAATTTAGAGAATTTAAAAAACAATTAGCAGAAACTGCAATAATAGAAGCGAAAAAAGTATTTCAAAATTATCAGATATAATTATATTTACCTAATGTAGGAAAGCAAGTCTGCCTACGCATCTGCCATATTTATTTTTTCGGTTAGCTCTGGAGACAAAGGTAATAATTACATAAATCGTGATAAAAAATAGATTAGGAAAAAAGGTAGCGTATGTACAAGAACAAAGGATATGTGTATATCTCGAGTCGATTATTCAAACCAGGTTATCAATACCCCTATTTGTAAAAAGTACAACATGATGTTTTAGTTTTGCGATAAATATAAATAGTAGAGCAGTAAAGCTAATAAAAGTATAAAAAATGATGTTATATATCCATTTTTGAGATGTTTTCACACAGATATGCAGGATGTGAGGGTGCTAATTAAATTTGGTAATCGGTGTATCGCATAACCAGATGATGCATGTAGATTCTATCGGGCAAAGCCCGTGCACAGCATTACATTCGAATTCCTTCTATGACCACATATATCATATGATAGGTTAATTATTTTAACGGAAATGTCAAGTTACACAAGTTATTTAATCAACTATAATTACTGGTGCAAGTGGTAAATTTTTGAATCTTTTTTCAATATGGGCCAATACCTTTCTTGATAATATCTTAGATGGAGGTATCTCTATCAATACCTTCTCAACATCTTTTTTAGTACATATATATACCCACATTATATGGATTAAGGAACCTCCTTTATAATTATGTCCATAATGTTGCAAAAATTGATACTCGTTCATTACAATATCTGTCATCTCCTCTTGACCTGTTATTAATTCCCGAAAAAGCTGTTTATCCTCATCTGTGATTGGGAGGTAAATTTCCTCAGGTTCAAAGCCTATATATTAAGATAGTTTTTCATGTAGTTCAGACATTATATAGTAAACACATAATAATTATTAGTAAAAATGATTCGTTATCGACATCTATTTATGTTATAAATCTCGTAACACAATCGCACTAAAAATGAATTATGAATTATCTTACTATAAAGTTATTAAATCTAATAGGTCTAAATCCTCCTAAATACGATATAGCGGAGCTAGTGTCTAACACTTAAATCACATAATCTCATATAATCGATAAATAAGTCATAAAAAATAAGTAATTTTAGCAGTTTAATAGCTCATGGTGGTTCTAATTGTACTGATGCTGAATGGGATAAATATGTACGTATGGGTAATGTTCGTGATAATGAAACTCCAAGTGAGTGGATGGATCGAATTTGGCCTCGCTTACAGTATTTCAGAAAGAATGATCTTTTGCCTACTGAAAGCAAAAAATATCTTGAAGCTAGGAAATTGGTACTAGTCCCTACTCTAGATATATATGCTCCTGCAATCGGATTAGCAATTTGCTTCTCTTGTGACCAGTTAATATATACTGGAGAACGGACTGCAAATATAGGTAATTATAATCATATAGGAATAGAGAGACATTGGAAATTTTCATGTTCCGGTAATAAATACTGTGGTGTAAATTACGATGAATATTTGAAAATCAAGCAAAAATCCAATTCTGCATATAGTGGAGCTAGTGTTTCGACACTTAATTTTGATGATATGTATGCTATACCTGCCGCCCAAATTCAAAATCCAAATGCCGAAATCCCAAATGCCAAAATCCCAAATCCCAAATCCCAAATTATGATTAGTATTTTTTGCCGAAATCCCAAATCCCAAATCCCAAATCCCAAATACTAGTAATTTGTGCATTTTGGCATCCCAAATCCCAAATTATTTGGGATTTGGGCAACACGTATAATGTATGCATTACATCGATATAAATTGTGGATGCAAAATGCTATCAGAAAAATCGAACGTGCTAGAGAAGTCGGTAGAAAAATTCAGGCATGTATTACTATACAACGGAAATTTATTGAATGGTATTACCGCCCCTCTGGCCTATGTGCTTCACTATTAGCTGAACATTATCAATTATTATGGGCGGTTCGGGAAGAAATGCGTCAAATTAACAATGTATAGACCGTGTCTGCAAAGCAATGCTTTTTCTCGATTTTAGATATTTACAAATATTTTTTTATATAAAGAATATAATATTTAGAATTCTAAGAATATTTGGAATTCTAAGAATATTTGGAATTCTAAGAATCTATATATTTATAAAATGATGAATTTCCACGAACATTATTCAGAACTTCTTAAGAAATTACCTCCTTCCATAAAAAAGAATATATGGAATCGAATTACTTCTAGAGTACATAATCTCTTGTCAGAAGAACAGGCAAGTAGTATTCATTCTGACATTGAGACATTGTTAATTAGTGAAATTGATAAATATGCAAAGAAAAAAAATTGTCAACGTTGCACTAAATCAATCTTAGATCAAACCGAGATTAATCTTAAATCAAACTTAGATCATCCTAGATCGAACTTAGATCATCCTAGATCAAACTTAGATCATCCTAGATCGAACTTAGATCAAACCAAGATTAATCTTAGACCGAACTTACAAGTAACTAATTCTGAAGATGAAATCAATACTCAAGTCAAAGAAGCTACAGAGGCAATGCATCAAAGGTTTATTGAATCTACTTAAGAAACTTTAAATTCGATTAAACAACAGAAGGATGCAGAGTGTAAGTAAATAAAGCTGGATATGGCTCACAAGTCTAGAAATTTATTCGAACATATATTAAAAAAATATATTCGAGATGGAACTATATATAATCTTATTCATTTATTGGAAGAAGAAGATGGAATACTATATCCTGACACATCCCTGCTTACTCACAAGTTAAGAAGAGAAAAGAAAAATTGATCTAAATATCCGTTCCAGTTATTTTTTTTATTGTATCGGTATCAGAGCATAAAACATTGGTCTTTTTTTCTGTATTGAAAATATTTACGAATAGAAAGAGGAATTGTAATAGTCTTTCCATTGTGTGTTGCTATAAATTCCCCCTTTACTATAGGATCCCACCCGATATGATGTTGCCATTTTGTACCAAGTATCATTATGGATATATCGTTTCCATTTCGATCCTTTTTTGTAGGGATTACCGATATTTCTTTTTCAGAAACGGTTATAGAATCGTTTCCACTATCTATAGATATAGGAATATTATATGACGTACCAATAGACTGGGAATCTCCAACCGCACCTGTAAGTTTGTGAACATTTTTCGTATCTATTTTTATCCCTAAATATTCTGGAATGTTATCTGTAAACAATGAATTATCTGCGCCGGTATCTAGAATTGCGTGGGGTATTATTAAGTCACCTATTCTACAAGAAATTGTTGCCACATCATTAGGTTCTTTTATATCGAGAAAATCAATCTCAAAAGGGTTAGGCCAATTTTGTCTTATTTGCGCTCCTTGATATACTTTAATGGCGTGATTTAATGAGCGAAGCTCAGTGTTTTCAACACATGTAATGGAATTGTCAAGTTTTTCTGGTGAAGATATAAGCTCATAATCGCGATTCGTTTCTTTGTGACTCAAAGAGTTTGGAGTCTGGTCCTTAATAATTTCAATAAGTGGTTGGAAAATAGTTAGATATTTTTTCGCAATAATCTCCCATACCTTATTTCGTTCCTTGACTGTATACTTTTCGCCATAATATGAATCGAATTGGTCCTTCATCTTTATAAATAGATTATTAAGAAATACACGAGTTTCAATGAGAATCTCCTTAGGACAATGGGGTACTAATTCGGATATCATATATTTAAGAGATTCAAGAAATACTTCCCCCTCCAAAGTAATGATTGATTTTTTCTTAGTAGAAGGCTTCTTCTTTACAGGAATCCGACTTTTTTTTTTACGTTAAAACAATTTTGTGGTTCAGTGTCTGGGATGGTTTCCTCATCCTCCTCGTCATTTTCCTCGTCTTCGTCTTCTAACACTTCAATAGGCTCATCCTCTTGATCAGAATTTTCTGGTTCGGATTGATAAGTATAATTAACCTTCTTCGGTTTCTTACCGAGTTTAGGACACTTATTTTTTCTATGCCCAATTTTTCCGCAATTTGAGCATTTGTAAGTAACTTTAGTAGGCTTCTGCGGTTTCTTTGTAGCATATACTTTTTTAGTATTATTATTTTGTCCAAAAGGTTCTTTCTTAATATGATTAGATTGTCTTCCATAATTTCTAGTAAAGTCGTTTTCAACAAATTGATGTATTGCTATGGGGTCTGATACACCTGAATATCCCAATCGTATTGCAATATCAACAAATTTTTCTAATGCGATATTTTTTTGCGGAAATTGATTTATAGGAATACTATATGCCATAGCACTAGCACTGGTATTGATTTCATTTCCAAAATTACTTGTAGATCCTCCAGACTCTAGCCAAATAATCCTTAATTGCGTAAAGAAGTCATTTACAGTATTTGGATTTGCTATTCTGATTCGTGTTTCTAATCTAGGAGGTAATGATCATAAAGATATGGCAATACTTCTCCATCGACAATACCTGATACATAGGGTCTAATTCTTTTTTCATAAGTATCAATTGTATCTAGTGAAGTGAACCTTTCACTTATAAGTGCTTTTAATGATGCTCGTTGGTTTCCAATCATTGTTTCTCGATATTTACCTTGCATCCAGTTATAGACTTCTGCTTCAGTAACAATATTTGCATTAGCATTATATGGGTTTTGTGCTGGAACTGGAAAAAATCTACCTGACATTTTACTTTTCATGACATTCGCTCTTTCTGCATCATTAAAAGCGGCAACGCCTAAAGGTCTGGCTGTTTCATTTATAGCTCTAAGTTTTGTATAATAAGTATGCGGTGGTTCTTGTCCATCATAATCTGGTAATATAGCAAGACGGGGTGAAATAGTTTGCATAACATCTTGTATGGCGGCCATGTTTGGATTTGGTAATGGATTATTCTGTAATACAAAAATTTGTTGACGTAAAGTAATAATTGTTTGCCGTGAATTTTTTTCTCTATTCTTTCATTTTGTATATTTAGCAAATATTCGCCGACGCTCTTGCTGTTCATTTGTAAAAGCGGTTCGTGTTAAATTTAAAATTCCTTGGGAAGTATCATATTGATTTTGGAGTTGGGTAATTCTTTGATCGATTGGTTGATTATTTTGTGCTATTTCCTGGAGTCTATTTGCAGATGTTGAAATTAATCCAAGTTTTTTTAAAATAGCATTTCGACTAAAAGGTACTTGAATTCGATTTTGAAAATATAATCTAACATCACCTAGATGCTTTTGAATATCCTCATAATTTTGCCTAATTTCTATTGCAAACGGTTGGGGTGGCCTTTGGGTCATATCTGTATTATCCTCTAATATATTCCTATGTGAACATATTTCTTGTATCCTGGTTTTTAACTGATTTATCTCATCTTCAAGATTAATTAATTCTTGCTCTAAATATAAAATATATGATTCTTTTTTCTTGAAGTTTTCTAATGCTATTCTAAGACGTTTTTTTAGATTTAAGACCCGAGATTTTAATTCTTGAATCTCTGATTCCTGTGCTATAATAGTGCTATCCTGGAATGATATGGTTTTGTTGCATTGCTCTAACTCGTGAAGATATTTCCGAATTTTTTTCTCATTAAGTATATTAATATTTACCTCAGAGTTAAGCTCATCTCTCAAAACTTTATTGGTTTCTAACGTCTCAATGTGTGCTAGATCCATGAAAAATTTGTTATCTATATTAAATCAAAGTAATGCGCGAACCTGTAATTTATATTGATTCTCAAAAAGCCCGTAAACTTGATATTAGTATTGATTTGCAAAAAATCTATTATCATCCTTCTGGCTATCAAAGGACTAGTAAAAAACTTTATGATGTTTCATATAAAGCCGGATTTAATTTTACATTGATCGAAGTTCAAGAATGGCTTGAAAGACAAGCTTTACATCAAATTCATATGCCTCGTCCTAAATCTCGATTTATTCCTTGCGTTAGTTTCAGTAATATTACTGTTCCATTTCATATTATTCAAGGTGACACTTGTTATATGACTCATCATCAAGTTAAAAATCAAATTTATAAATATGCCCTTAATTGTATTGATATTGCTACTTGTACTGGATTTATATATCCTTTAATATCTCGAGATTCTGCTAGTGTTGCAAAAAGTATTAGAAAAGCTTTTTAAGTCTTGTTACTGCCCTAAAATATTTATGGTAGATAAAGGTACAGAATTTCGTGGTGAAGTTATTTTCTTAGCTAATAAGTATAATGTAAAAATTTATATTGCTAGAAATAAAGAAAGTATGGGTATTGTTGAAAGATTTAATCGATCTTTTGAGGAATATATTTATCTCATTCAAGATGCTGTTGAAATGAGATTACCTCCTAGTAAACGCTGTCGAGACTGGATTGATAATGCTCCTATTTTTCTTAAACAATATGATAATTCTGTTAACCGCATGATTGGGATGTCCCCCGCTGAAGCTCGAAAAAAGAAACATGTTTATAGGTTAGCTTCTAAACCTAGAAAAGGTCCTATAGGATTTGATGAAGAAAAATTACCTTTTCATGTTTCTATAAGGTATTTACTTAAGCCAGGCGAGTTAGAAGGTGGAAGAAGACGTGTTACTGACATGAATTGGTCTCCTCAAATTTATCGCATTAAAGAAAGATTAGTACAAAAAAATCAACAGATCCTTTATTGGATTATAGATGATAATGAATATAGCCCTGAAAGATCTTTTGTCCGTGAACAATTATTAGTTATTCCACATAATACTGAATTACCTCCTCAATGGGTATTGCAGAGCAAGCCCGAAGGGCAATCCAAGGATCATGATTCTTCGAACCTACTTAAGAATTAAGCCATGCTTGGAGTTCTTCTTCTCTTTCCTCATCTGTAATAAAATACTCTTTAGCGATTTTGTGAATTGATTTGAGATAGTTTAAAATAGCTTGTCTAATTTTCGGTTTATTTTTGTAATAAGAATTGCTGAATGCTTTTATTTTTGTATCATATATCTCTTCATTGGGGAGTAGTTGACTGGCTCTGACTATAACATCAGGAAATTTTAATAGGCGTAATATTCCGTAATTATTACAAAACGTAAAATTTCCGTAATTTATACGGAGATTTCCCCGTAATATTACGTATATCTTCGAAAGATTTCGATACATAATAATTTCGCCCGTAAAATCACCAATTTCTTACGCCTCGAAAAAATTCCGCAAGATTTCGTAACTTTCTACGTATTTATTACACCTCGAAAAAATTACACCTCGAAAAATTCCGTAATTTTTTCGCAGCTTAATTTTTTTTTACGAAAATATTTTTTACTTTCAAATCTTCGTAATATAAATTTTTGCACTTTTTTATGAATATTTACGGAAATATACGCAACTAGAAATCATATATTGCAAAAAAATTTATTTTTGATTTATTGTTCTCGGAATTCTTTGAATGATAATAAATTATAGCATAAAATATTTCGGATATTTATAAATAAAATAAAATATAATACTAAATAAAATATAATACTAAATAAAATATAAAAAATGCTAAAATTAAAAATATTCATATTTTAAAAATTTCAGATTATTACGCAAGACTATTACTTCGTGACCGAAAGCTTTGTCCTGTAAATATAACTTCATCTTCATATTCCTCTTCTCTTTCCTCTCTTTCCTTTTCTTCTTCTTCTTCTTCCTCCTCTTCTTCCTCCTCTTCTTCCTCCTCCTCCTCCTCTCCTTCCTCATTATCTAACCCAATAATTTGACCTTCTTCTAGCTTTTTCTATAAAAAAAATAAATTTTTTAATATTTAATATAATATCAAATTTTTTTTTTATATTTCTTACTTACTTTCTTAACTTTCATGATTTTGCGTATCTCTTCGTCATTGATTTTGATTGATTCAGTTTTCGGATTCAACATATATTGGCATACAGCCATTCCAAACGCAATTTTTTCTTTTGTTAATTTTTTAAAATTTGGCCATGTTTTTTGTATGATCCTAGCACACCAGGTCATTTCTTTATCACTATCAATACGTTGATAAAGTCTTTCATACGCATTTTTTAGTTTTTCCGAATCCTTCCACTCCTTTATTTCTTGAGGAGCAGATTTTGTATCAATATATGGAAGTTCGTGCTCCCCAAATACTGCGAAAAGAGCAGACCTTACTCTATTCGCAATTGACCCTCTTAGACTTCGATGTTTAGCTAATAACTTTAAAAGTTTTTAAAACAATACGTTATATTTTAATATTATAATTTAAAATAATTTAAGTAAATAATTCAAATAAAACTTACGGGGCTTTGAATATATTTTGTGTAATAAGAGCTCCAACGTTTGTTTTCCCAACCCCCGAAATATTCACAAAATTTCAATTCAGCACAACCAGCAGCAACAGATTTTAAATAACTTTCATCCGGATAGATTCTTTTATCTATAGCAGAATTTGCAACTTTCCGGACGAATTTCTATTTCGAAGTATTTCAAAGTACTTTGAATTAATAACAAATGTTTCAATAAAAGAAGCTTTATAACAAATATAAACACTTACATTTATAAATTCATTTTCAGTTGTATAATCTGATTCGATTCCACTTGATGCCAATAATTTCCGTATGTCAGAGATTTCTCTTTCTATCTTAATTTGTCTGTTATTCATTTCTATTTGTCTGCTATTCATCTCTTCAAATTTATTTAGGAAATAATTGGCATCTTTATGTGTAAATGGGGAATCATCTATAAAAAGAATTGTTTTAAAATTTTTGTATATTGCAAATATTTTCGAAGACTTTCGAAACATTACCATCAGAATAATAATTTTTTATAGCTCCAGCAACTGTTTTTTGCTTTTTTCTTGAAGATGCTTCTGCAACTTCTTTTGGTTCTATTAATACTATTGGCATTGTTGGTGTTGTTGGTGTTGTTGGTGCTGTTGCTGTTGGTGTTGTTGCTGCTGGTGTTGTTGCTGCTGGTTTTGTTGCTGCGGGTGTTGTTGCTGCGGGTGTTGTTGGGGTTGTTGATGATGCAGATTGTTTACGATCCTTTTTAACAAATTTTGATTTTCCAGTCAAAAGACCAGAATAAAATTCATCTTTTTTTTTTTATTTCTTCTATAAAATGAAAGCATTTCCTTCTGATTCATTTTTTTTGTTACTATTTTCTAAATTAAAAAACTATTTACTATTATATTTATTTTAAAATTATTTTAAAATTATTTTAAAATTATTAGAAATATTCGAAAATATTTAAAGAAACAAAACGGAATTTTAGTTCTTTATATATCGTTTTCTACTATCTAAGTATGATGAATTATTTCAAAATTCTTTATTATTATATCCCTCAATTAGATAGTTATTATCTAATTGCTATCATTAAAATGTAATAATAATTCATAATATTACATCTCTGCAAATTACTCATAATTAGATATCTCCGCAACTTACAAAATTAATTAAAATCATATTCGTTATTAGCAACAAATTTTCTGATTTTTAATTGAACAATACTAAAGTCTTCGAATATTATATTTAATTACATGATTATAATTTATATTTATTCTTTTTCAAAAAAAAATATAGATAAAATAATTATATATTTTTAAAAATAATGTGGATAAATGCGAAATAAAGATTGAATTTATTAATATAAAATAATAATGTTTTTTTTTTAAAATATAATAATACGGAACATTCCGAAATAATACAACTTAAAATAGATATTTATTTACTAAATATTCATTAGTCTTATCAAATCGAGAAACTATAGGAACTATATCTTCTATTGCTTCTATTTCTATAAAATTGTATACCTCCGTCAATTCCAACAAAGGACAGCCATAAACAAATGGAGTTCTTTTAGATATAAAATCGTACCATTGTACAAGTGCAAGATGCAATGNAAAATATGAGTTCAAACTTTGAATAAAATGGTCTAAGCCTTTTATCATTTTTTCATCTAAATTTGTTTCATTTTTATATTTATCAATAAATTCAAAGCTTCCGAAATATCAAATTCAAATAACTTCGAAGAATAATTAAATTTGAGTGGAGTTTTGAACTTTTTTTTAAAGTCGTTTTGCTTAATTATCGCTTTTCTCCATATCTAAATAAAAAAATTTTTTATTAGAGATTTTCCGTTATTTTTATAATTTTACATAATAATTTATGTTAATATTTACGGTTTTCATCATTTGCTCTTCCACATCTTTTTTATTACTGAGACGATATGGAATTTTAACATATGTCTTGTGTAAAGCTTCGTAAGTTTCTGTAGTATATCCATTTATGGCTCCGAATTCACGAATAGTATCAACAATATGATGAACCCATGAATGTAACTTTGGCAGTTTAAAATCAGAATTCGAAAATTGACCAAATAATTTAATAAATAGATTAGCCCATTTTTCAATTGCTTCCTGAAAATTTTTCAGATCACTTTCTTTAAACATTTCCTGTCGACTTAATAAGTACATTTCATTCCATTTCACATAAACTTCCGAAAGATCCTTATTTAATAAATCATCAACTACAAATACCATCACCTTCATAATATTTCTATAATTATCTGCTGTTAAAAGAGCTATCGATTGTAATCCTCCCGAAAATATTTTTAGTTCCGAATGCCTCGAAATTAATGTAATTCTCCGGTTCATTTTATCCACTAATGATTTTCCTTCAGCTTCAAATAATAATTTTTTAGTAAACTCTATTTGGTAGCGATACAAACCTAAATCCAAGTGATGCATTCTATCGGGTACAGTGGCAACGTAAACATTTATATTTCTAAATTAAAAATAATATAAAGTTAGAATGTACTCAACAATATAAAAGAGTATCACGAAAACTTACGGAATATTCCAAAAATAATTGAAAACTGGTTCCAAACTAGCTTTTTCAGTTGTACCGTTATTATAATATTGCAACATATTTTCTTTGTTTCGAAGTACCATCTGATCATCCCTTAAACGTGTATTATTTAAATTTTCTTTTGATACTAGACAAAAATGGCAGGGA
>PQFF01000006.1:360806-385456 GCA_003547095.1 Diversispora epigaea | reverse complement strand
GATTATATGCATGAGTTTTTAAATGTAAGTTATGTAAGTTGCAAATATAATTTATTTCTTACAATTTTAATTTTTACTTATTTGTAACATTTCGGAGATTTTCAAATGACATATTAATTTTCTTGATATATTTTTAAGACATTTAGATCTTACGAGAATCAATTGTTTTTCGAGTAAAAAAATAAATTTCGTAAGTACGTGAAAATCAAAGGTGAATTTAATACCATCGATGTAAGAATAGCGGAAAGATTCGAATTAAAATTTATTATTATTTATATTATAGAATTTATATTATTTGTATAAATATTATTTTTATTATATAACGTAATAAAGAGAATTATTTTATTATTATATTATTATATGTAAATAAATAATTATAAAATTTTAATGTAAAAATTGATATCGCGAAAACAATTAAATACGAAAACTTTCAAAATTAAACGTAAATTTTTACGTAAAATCTACGTAGATTTATGCGATTTTTTTTCGCAGCGTATTAATAATCTAATATTACGTTTCGAAAATCTCCGGAAAATTATTTCGAAGATCTCTGTGGGTGTCGTAATTCTCCGGAGAAATTATGGACCAAAAAGTTTACGGAATATTACGCCTATTAAAATTTCCTGATGAATATATTGCTCTTGATCTTCTGATTTGCGTAATTCATCAAGGTGGTTTTTATAATAAGCCATAAAACCTATATTTCTATCCTTGTTATAAAAGTTACCTGCTCTTAATATATCAATTATTAATTTTTCGATATCTTGCCATGTTGGGAGACGGGTTTCAGTCTCGGTAGATAATTGATTGATATTTTGAATAGTAGATGACATTTGAATATGTGTTATGTTTTGATTATCTAAAGTTTTGTATATAATACTTTATAAAAGTTTTTGTTTAAATAAATATTTCAGTATAATAAAAAATGATTGGTGAATATACTTGCCCATTCTATCATAATTCCGGTAAAGTTTGTGGAAGAAACTGTATGCGTCTCAAGGGGTGTAGTTATCATTGGAAAGCTAAAAGAAGAATACCTTGTAATGATTGTGGGAAGCCTACCGGATCAATTTCTGGTCGTTGCCCTTTACATACTAGAGGGTTTTATGTTGCTCAACATTATAATAGGCTTCGATCAAATACCAATGCCCAAACTCGAGATACACAAAAAAGACCTTATGAGGAAATAATCAATATCATTAAAGTTATGCTTGCAAATATACGAGAAAAAACTTATGAGGAAATAATGGATGCTCATAGAGATAAGCTTACAAATCTTAATATTACTCTTTGCAGAGAATGCCTTTATTCAATAAATATAGAAGAGGGAGAATATTGTAATAATTGTCAGCCTGGTCCACTACTATAGTAGAATACATGGTCGGGCTTCAAAATTAGATTCTAGCTATGTATATATTGAGGATAGACTTTGTCCCAACTTTTTTTCGATATATATTTATGTATAAAGTATATTGGAATAGAATTCGGGATATAAAATAATCGATTCTAGCTATGAGGTTAGAGCTTGTCCCAACTTTTTTTTGATATATCGATATATTGAAATTAGATTTTATATATAAAGTATATTGGAACAGAATCTGAGATATAAAATAATTGATTTTAGCTATGAGATTAGACTTTGTCCCAACTTTTTTTCGATATATCGATATATATTGAGATTAGTCTTTGTTCCAACTTTTTGATATTTTTTTGATATTCTTTATGATAAAAATAATTGATTTGAATGTTAAGAGAGATAGCAAAAATTAGTTATTCTACAAGAACCGCAAAATAACTAAAAATCTTTTATTAGAGGTTAGACTTATTTATATCGATAAAAATTTTGATGTCTTTTTTATATAGCTATTTTATATTGATAACACTTTTGAAAGCATCAGGAAATTTTTTATGTCGGAGGTTATTGTAATAATTTCGTTTTCAAAGGTTATTGAAGGTTATCGGACCAATAACCTTTGCAAATATTACGTTTATTATGATAAAGTGAAGGTTATTGAAGGTTATCGATATCAATAACCTCCGGAGTATTACGTTTTATTAATAAAAATGAAGGTTTTCGGTACCAATAACCTTCGTAAATATTACGTTTATGTTGGAGGTATTCGAAGGTTATCGGTGTGAAGGACTCCGAAGGCTTACGTTTAAAAAAATTTACTGATGAAGCTAATATGATAACTATGCTCCGCTTCGCTCTGCAGCTATTTCACATTCACCCTTTGGGGTTCATGCTCCACAGAAACAGAAGACTAAATGGTGTTTAGAAAAGAAGTAGAATAGTAAAGAAAATAATATTAAATTTAGGCTTGCTGATGCGTGTCACACTCAGCTTCAGGACATTCATCCTTTATCTTCCTGCTCCTTTTTTTATAGCAAGCAGAGTAATAATATGAGATGTGGCCAAAAAAAAAATCACACCTCATTCGAGTGTGGCGAGAAAAAAATTAAGCAAAATGATATAAAAATCGATATAAGAGAAAAGCTTGCTGAGTGGCGAGAAAAGTAAAATGCTATACATATTGCCCACAGCTTTCACATGTTCGATTTTGTTTACGAGTCGTTAATAAAAATACTGGTTTTATAATATAGTTATAGAAAATTTTTTATTCAAAATTATTCCAATATATATCTGTTTTATAATATACTTATAGAAAAACTTTTGTTTAAATTGAATTTTTACCTTATATAAAAATGCCTACTATGTATACTTGCTCTTTTGTTGATTATTCTGGTGAAATTTGCATGTGTCGTTGTACTCGCTCTGCGGGTTGCTGTTTTCATTATAAAGCTTTAGCTCATAATCCTTGCTCTGAATGTGGTAAACCTACTCGTTCTATATCTGGTCGTTGTCAAGCTTATATTAGAAGCTTTTATGTTGGAAGATATTATCAAAAACATCTTAAGAAAAAACAGTAAACTTTTGGTTAGCTAATATATAAAATTGGTTAGAGTATTGGTCCAACTTTTTGGGCCTAACTTTTTGGGTAGAGTGTTGGTTCAACTTTGGTTAGAATGTTGGCTCAACTTTTTTCGATATATCAATATATATATAAAATTGGTTAGAATGTTGGCTCAACTTTTTTCGATATATCAATATATATATAAAATTGGTTAGAGTGATGGCCTAACTTTTTTCGATATATCAATATATATATAAAATTGGTTAGAGTTAGTTGAAAGTTAATAAGAAATTGGTTGTGTTATAGAATAGTAATTTTTTTTGATATTGTAAATAAAGATAAATCGTGAAAATATTAAATTGTAAATAAACATTGAATTGATATAAATCTTAATAGTTAAAAATAAAATGAAAACTAAATAGTTAACTATGCTCCGCTTCGCTCCGCAACTGTTTCGCATTCACCCTTTGGGTTTCATGCTTCACAGTAGCAGAAGACTAAATAAAGTTTAGAAGAGAATTAGAATAGTAAAGAAAATAATATTAAATTTAGGCTTGCTGATGCGCGTTACACTCAGCTTCAGGACATTCGTCCTTTAGCTTCCTGCTCCTTTTTTTATAGCAAGCAGAGTAGTAATATGTGATGTGGCCAAAAAAAAAAATCACACCTCATTCGAGTGTGGCGAGAAAAAAATAAATAAAAATGGTATAAAAATTGATATACAAAAAAAGCTTCCAATGTGGTGAGAAAAGTAAAATGCTATACAATTTCGGTTAGGGTTTCTGGCCCAATTCTCTCATAAACATACTACTGATGTTAAATATTATAATAATTTATTAGTCGATCATTTTACCCGAGACATTTATCATACTACATTGTAATTTTAATTTTAATTTGTACTGCCAACGAAATCAATTCTATTAACACTAATCCTCCTTTACAGATATTAAAAAATGAATTTTTTTTTGCTATATTTGCTATGTTTTCTATCGATTAAATTATTAGGTCGAATTTCGATTGACGGATCTTGTGCAACACCAAGATCTAGATTTTGAAATTCGTTTAATAAATTATTAAAAATTTTAAATCTTCTAAATTAAAATTATTATCTTGATTAACAGGTGTTTAAGCGGAAAGAACTTGTTTGTCTTCTTCTAAGATAAAAATAATATGTTGAACAGGTTCTTCTCTTGCTCGTGGTGTGGAGTGGATTATAGGTTGAGTTATAGAAGGTCCTGCGACGGTTAATGGACGATTTCGGCGATGTAGAAGGCGAGTAGACGGTGTAGATGGTATAAATCGTTGGAGTATTGGTAATGTTTGCTGTCTTCTTTGTCTCCGTTGTTCTTGTTGTTCCTCATAGTTCCTAATTCTAATCTTTGCCTCTCTTGTTCTTCGCGGATGTGGCGATTTCGGTCCTCGACTTCGTGGTGAAGAGTTTCTGCCTTTAATCGGTTGTGGTTTCAAGTTCCCGTTGTTGTTTTCTTTCAGGTTCTTCTCGGGGATTCCTGTTGTACTTGCTCTTGTTGTTGTGGTGGTTGTAGTGCTTCAATTTGCTGAGAGGACCCAGAGTTGTTCAAAATCGACGATTTTGACGTTTCTCTTAGCTTCCCCTTCTAATTGTTGGATGGCTTCAAGTTCTTGTTGGTGGAGAAGTTCTTCTTGTAGTCTTCTCTCTTGTTCCTTTCAGCGTTCTTGTTCCTTTCGGCGTTCTTGTTCCTCTTGGCGTTCTTGTTCCTCTTGGCGTTCTTGTTCCTCTCAGCGTTTTTGTTATTCTTGTGGTTAGGGTTAAGTGGTTTCTTCAATAGGGGAAAATGATTCCAAATCGTCGTTGTTCCGTAGTTGCCGTAGGTTGACGATTCCACTAAACTTTTTCTCAGTAATTCAGGTGTTGAAGTGTTTCCTTGGTTCGCTTGGGTCCCGACATAAATCTTCTCTTGGTGTTTCTTTTAATCTACGCAATCTTTACAATATTGATATGAGTTTTGTTAAAGTTTTATTTAAACAATTTCGTTTTATATACCTTTTTTTTAAAAAAAATATTCAGAAAATCATTCCATTTAAATAAGTTCTCATTGAGTATTCTATTCCTTGAAAACTCTGTTAATTATAATGAAGTTGGCGAAGAACCTGATATACCATTTTTCCTTTTAAGAATGAACTTTATAAATTTGATTAAGTGGACTTGCGAAAATGAATAAAGTGTGTAGAGAGAAAATAATCATACAATGTAATGAAGGAATTAAAATAAATAAATTATTTAAAATTATTTAAAGGTTCACTAGTGGTAGAATAAAAATAAATAAAAATAGGGAAGCGAGGGAGAGGTAGAATAGGTGAGAAGAAAATGAAGTGAATTCTTTTCTTAATGATTTGTCTGTCGTTTATTTGTCACAACCCTGTACTATGAAAATGACAATGGCGGGTATGATGATCTACTAATAAATCGGGGTGTGATAAATTAACGTCTGAAATGTTTATAAACATTATGTAAATAACATCCAATGTAAAGAACTAATGTCTGCTGCTATCAAATGTAAGAGTTTTACCTAAACTCTTATTTTGTAGAGTGTGTGAGTGTGGGTGTGTGATATATTAGTGAGCCAAAGCTCCTCCACTTCGCTTGTGAAGCAATAACTTCAATCCAGAAGTTAATTTAATTGCATCATGTGCTGGAGGAACTTGGTGAAATATTGTTTCACCGATATCACCAGTTTCACCAGTTCCATCAGTTACACCAATATCACCAGTTTCACCAAATCACCAGTTTCCCTAATGATGATTGATTGGTGAGATTTGGTGCAACTTATGGATTTAGTTTCACCATTATCTATACTCTGGAGGTTATTGATATCGATAACCTTCAATAACCTTCATTTTATCATAATAAACGTAATATTTGCGAAGGTTATTGGTCCGATAACCTTCAATAACCTTTGAAAACGAAATTATTACAATAACCTCTGACATAAAAAATTTCCTGATGTGTCTCATTCTTTCTGGATTTACGTTTTCGAGCACTATTACTGTAAATAAATTTGTCTTTCATATTAGACGCGTAATTAAAAAGGTTTTGCAGTATTTTTTAATGATTTATACATGTGAGCATTCATCAGGAAATTTTTTATATCGGAGGTTATTGTAATAATTTCGTTTTCAAAGGTTATTGAAGATTATCGGACCAATAACCTTCGCAAATATTACGTTTATTATGATAAAGTGAAGGTTATTGAAGGTTATCAATATCAATAACCTCCGGAGTATTATGTTTTATTAATAAAAATGAAGGTTTTCGGTACCAATAACCTTCGTAAATATTACGTTTATATTGGAGGTATTCGAAGGTTATCAGAGTGAAGAACTTCAAAGGCTTACGTTTAAAAAAATTTACTGATGTTGTTACAATGTGACATTAATTATATTACAACCAATTTTTATTATAATTTTATATTTAATTATACATTTACTATAACAATTATTATATTTATAGGCTAAGGCATAAAGGTGTTTACCTGGCACTCGGATAGCACTAAACTATTTTCTGAGATCGCACTTAGAGATAGTTTTACTATTTTTGACGGGTGAGTAGCTAGTTTGCATTAATACTATAGTTTAACTTAGCAATAACTTAAAGTATAGGTCTGTAAGGTCTAATTAATAAACTAAGCTGCATGATCACAGCGTTTAAAAAAAAAAAACTATAACAATTATTATTATAATTATTTTTTTATTAAAAAATATTACATTAACATAATTATTTATTACAATCTATAATTATTTTATAAAAAATATTACAATAAATTATTTTATAAAGAATATTACAATAAATTATTTTAATAAAAATAAAGGTTTTTATCAAATAGACTTTTTAATTGGTTAAATTTTGCTCTGAACTCACAATGGTTTCCATTTTCTAGTATAATTACATTATGGCATTGGTGTAATCAAGAAAATAATTATAACAAGAAAATATTCTTAATTATAATTATTACTTCATGGAACAACTTAAAACAACCTGGAGCCTGGAGTAATCTATAGAGTATTAACCTAATATATTTAATTCGGGTTAGGTTAAATTAACCCTTACTCTACTATAATATAAAATTTTTATTAGTGATTGACGTAATTAGTTNGATAGAGTCTTTGGGTATAAATAACCCTGTGCTCAGACTCCGAGCCCTTATAGGCTAAGGCATAAAGGTGTTTACCTGGCACTCGGATAGCACTAAACTATTTCCTGAGATCGCACTTAGAGATAGTTTTACTATTTTTGACGGGTGAGTAGCTAGTTTGCATTAATACTATAGTTTAACTTAGCAATAACTTAAAGTATAGGTCTGTAAGGTCTAATTAATAAACTAAGCTGCATGATCACAGCGTTTAAAAAAAAAAAACTATAACAATTATTATTATAATTATTTTTTTATTAAAAAATATTACATTAACATAATTATTTATTACAATCTATAATTATTTTATAAAAAATATTACAATAAATTATTTTATAAAGAATATTACAATAAATTATTTTAATAAAAATAAAGGTTTTTATCAAATAGACTTTTTAATTGGTTAAATTTTGCTCTGAACTCACAATGGTTTCCATTTTCTAGTATAATTACATTATGGCATTGGTGTAATCAAGAAAATAATTATAACAAGAAAATATTCTTAATTATAATTATTACTTCATGGAACAACTTAAAACAACCTGGAGCCTGGAGTAATCTATAGAGTATTAACCTAATATATTTAATTCGGGTTAGGTTAAATTAACCCTTACTCTACTATAATATAAAATTTTTATTAGTGATTGACGTAATTAGTTAAGTCAAACGTAATTAAAAATTGAAATTTTAAGAATTGAGTCAAGGCTAAATTAGTTTTGACAACATGTATAAATTCAATCCAACTCATTGTGTTTTATTAATAATTTTAACTAATATGTTTTTATTTTGAAAGAAATTTAATAATACTGGTGTGGAATTAAAGATCAAAACATTATCAAAGTTTTATTCACTGAAAAAAATTTTTGTTTTGTCAAATTAATACAACTTTCAGATACTCTAAATAGTGATTATAAATTAATAGTAGGTATCGCATAATAATAAAGTATTATAATATAGTATTACTACATTAGTTAAATAAACAAAAATTAGAATTCTATTGATAACATAAATATGCATAAATTAGATATTCTATTTGTAAAAATTTATAAATTAGAAATTCCTATTTATAAATTAAAAAAAATTAACTGTTTAAACTTAATAAATCTTAGCAAATTTAACTATTAATCAGAATCCTATTCATAATTATACTTGCATGCTAAATTATTTTGGAGTCCCGAAATTGTAATTTTGAGGAAAAAAGTCAAAATAGTTTTTCATAGAAGATGAAATTATTTTACTTAAAACCTGAAATTTTTTGATTACCCAGATAAATTCTTTGATTAAAGATATATATAACTAGGTACTTTTTTTACTTCTATATATAAAATAGATTTTGTATAAATCTCAAAAAGTTGAAATATCTCAAAAATCTAAAATCAATTTTGAAAACATATATATTCATGATAAAACTATTTTTTCCATTTGACCAGTATTAAATACAATGGTTTAAAATTATTGTGAAATAGAAGTAGTTAGATATATACATTATACATGTCATCAAAACTATTGAATTAAGCCAAATGCAATTAAAATTGAAAAAATTGAAGTTGAATTAAGGTAAATTTTGATTTTTACTAATAATTGATGTAATTAGTTAAGTCAGACATAATTAAAAATTAAAATTTTAAAAGTTGAGTCAAGATCAAATTAGTTTTGACGACATGTATAGTATACATGTTTTCAAAATTGATTTTGAATTTTTGAGGTATTTCGTCTTTTTAGGATTTATACAAAATCTATTTTATATATAGAAATAAAAAAAGTACTTAGTTATATGTATATTTAATCAAGGAATTTATTTGTGTAGTCAAAAAATTTCAGGTTTTAAGTAAAATAATTTTGTTTTCTATGAAAAACTATTTCAATTTTTTTTTTCAAAATTGCAATTTCAGGATCCCAAAATAATTTAACATGCAAGTATAGTTAGGTGCTTTTTTTTAATATAAAAAATGTTGTTGTTTGTAAAGGGTTATTTATAAGAATTAGTTAAAATATATTTTTTTTTAAAAGATTTTGGTAAGGAAATTACTTATCCTGTAAAGTGTTTGTAATCTTAAAGTAGTTGATTAAGTTGTTAATTAATAAATAGTTATAGTTAATTTTTATTTAATTAAAATTTTGTATTTATTTTTTTATATTTAATTTTTTGCTGTTAAACAAAAAAAAATTTTAATATATTGTCTTAAAATAATTATAATTTGATAAATTTTAATGTTATAGAAATAAAATATATATTTGTAACTAAAAATCAGAGCTTTCGATTTGTCATAGAAATATCATAATAAAAAATCATTTCTAATTATGTAAAATTGATTTGAAATTAAAGTTTAAATTAATTATTTTTAAAAATTTAAAAATAATTATTTAATAAATTTATAATATTAACCAATCAAAATTACACCATTATTTAATCTTTGTACCAGAATTTAGTCATTATATCAGATTGTACTGTGACTATACATGTTTCAAAATTGATTTTGAATTTTTCGTCTTTTTGAGATTTATACAAAATCTATTTTATATATTGAAGTAAAAAAAGTACCTAGTTATATATATTTTTAAGAATAAATGTATTTGTAACAACTTGTTATAAGAGTTATTTTGTAACAACCTTTTTATTTTTTTTTAATAATTAATAATAAAATTATTTTATGCATTTATAGATAAAATTTATATGTAAAATTTAATTTGGAAAATATTTACTTAATGTATTAAAAACAGTTTCATAGACAAAATTTGAGTTATAAACAGTTTCTTGAAATTATTAAAAAAAATTCTTTGTTTTAGTTACACAACTGATCTTTTGTTTTGATTTGTTAATCGCTTAATGTTACACCTGATCCTAAAATTTGATTGGAGTTGTTACATATAACAAGTGTAACAAGTTGTTACAATTAGATTCATCCNCTTTGTACCAGAATTTAGTCATTATATCAGATTGTACTGTGACTATACATGTTTCAAAATTGATTTTGAATTTTTCGTCTTTTTGAGATTTATACAAAATCTATTTTATATATTGAAGTAAAAAAAGTACCTAGTTATATATATTTTTAAGAATAAATGTATTTGTAACAACTTGTTATAAGAGTTATTTTGTAACAACCTTTTTATTTTTTTTTAATAATTAATAATAAAATTATTTTATGCATTTATAGATAAAATTTATATGTAAAATTTAATTTGGAAAATATTTACTTAATGTATTAAAAACAGTTTCATAGACAAAATTTGAGTTATAAACAGTTTCTTGAAATTATTAAAAAAAATTCTTTGTTTTAGTTACACAACTGATCTTTTGTTTTGATTTGTTAATCGCTTAATGTTACACCTGATCCTAAAATTTGATTGGAGTTGTTACATATAACAAGTGTAACAAGTTGTTACAATTAGATTCATCCTATTTTTAATCAAAGAATTTATCTGGGTGGTTAAAAAATTTTAGATTTTAAGTAAAATAATTTCATATTTTATAAAAAACTATTTTGACTTTTTTTTCCAAAATTGCAATTTCAGGACTCTAAAATAATTTTGCATGCAAGTATAACTGTGACTAAATTCTAGATTCAATTGGTTAAATTATATCTGACTAAATTTCTGACTTAATTCGTATTGCACTTATTATTCTTACTATCAGGAACTTATTTGGAAGGAGATAAATATCTGATATTTTAGATTTTAACTAGTGACATATTATACATATTTTTAATTATATTTCTATATATTAAAAAGTTTTTTTCTTAATTAATTATTATTTGTTCTAAATAAAATTTGTTTGAAATATATTATAATTTAATAGTATTATACATATCTTAATTATATTCTTGTATATTGAAAAATTTAATAATATTATTTGAAATTATATATATACATATTTTCAAAATTTATTTTGAATTTTTGAGGTATTTTATTTTTTTGAGATTTATGCAGAATCTATTCTATATATGAAAGTAAAAAAAGTACCTAGTTATATGTATTTTTAATCAAAGAATTTATCTGGATAGAAAAAAATTTCAGGTTTTAAGTAAATCTCCCTACCTATTTGTGTATTTTCCTGTCTATTTGTGCCAAAAATTTTACCCATTTTTCTTCATTCAAAAATTGACTGCCTATACTTAATAAGTTTTAGCAAATTTAGCCATTTGACCAGATCTGAGTGAAACCACACTTTTAACAATGCCAACACTGATGGATTTCACAGTGCTTGTTTTTATTAAGCATGTTTTTGATTTTTAAAGTCAGTAACCAAGCTTTTGTCTTCTTAGTTACTACCCTTACATTTTTCTAGAACCAATTTACTAGAGCTTTGTGAATCGCCTTCCCTAATATGATATTAAACTGTAAATTCATCTTTATTCAGTGTCTTTCTTCATTTACTAATGAGATAAATATAATTTTATTATTATTTATGCAATCTATTTAATTTATTTTACTAAACTAATAAATAAATAAAATTATAATACATATATAATTCTAATTATAACTATATTGATTGTAAATAATGACAAATTTTAATTTTAATGTAATAAATAAAAAAAAATGCAAAAAATACAACTACAGTAATGATGAATCATGAATAATTGACAATGAATAAATAATAATGGAGAAGAAGAAGAAGAAGAATAATAATAATTCCTTCCTCGAAATTCATTTATTTATAATGGTTTAATCAGCTTCAGCATCTTCTTCTCCAATAATTCGTAAGAATACTTCTTCCAAACTATAAAATGAAAATAAATAAAAATTAATAAAAAAAAGTATATATTATATGTATTATATATTAATATAATATTTACCTAGTTTGACTCAAACCCCAATCATCAATTCCATATTTTTTCTTATTTTTTTCAATTTCTGTAAATAATCTTGGTATTAATCCTGGTTCAGGAACAAATTCGTATGACACATTAGTAACAAATGCATCAAGTTTTCTAGCCGATGGTGGTAGAAGAGATTCGATATATCTATAAAATAAATAAATATAAATAATGATTAATAATAAATAATAAATATAAATAATAATTAATAATAAAATAATAAATAAGAAATGAATAATATAATAAATAATAAAACATACGCAGTTGCCATCTCAACATTTTTTGCTTTACAAATAAACATTAATTTAAATCCACGTCCATAAATTTCTTTTAACCTTAATTGAGGACCGATACATCTTAAAGTACCTTTAGCCATTATACCAATTCTATTACATAAAACTTCAGCTTCTTCCATACTATGAGTGGTTAATACAATAGTTCGACCTTTTTTAGATTCATTTATAATATTCCAAATTAATCTTCGAACTTCCGGATCTAATCCAGTAGTAGGTTCATCCAAAAATATTACGACGGGATTACCAATTAATGAAATAGCGATTGATAATCTTCTCTTTTCACCACCACTTAATCCTTTGGTTAAACGATTTTTAAATGGTTCTAATCTAACTTGTTGTAATGCAATTTGAACAGCTAATTTTTCATCCGAAGCAGGAATTCCTTTTAATCTAGCATAAAATAATAAATGTTCTACTACAGTTAAATCATCCCATAATATATCATGTTGGGGACAAACACCTATTGACCTATAAACGTCATCCATTTGTGTACGAATATTGTATTTATTTATTGAAGCGGATCCGGATGAAGGTTTATATAAACCAGTTAAAATTGAAATTAATGTTGTCTTTCCTATTTTATATAACAAATAAAATGATATATATAATTAAAATAAATAAAATAAAATAAAATAATATAATTAATTAATTGAAATAATAATAATATCAATAAAATAATAATAATCAATAAAATAATAATAATCAATAAAAAATAATAATTAATAAAAAATAATAATAATAAATTACCTGCACCATTTGGACCCAAAAGTCCAAAAATAATATTTCTATCAACTGCGAATGTAACATCTTTTACAGCTAATTTTCCACTAGGATAGGCTTTTCTCATTCTCTTTATTATTAATGGCGAATCGGGATCATAAGCATCTTCTAAAACTCGTTGCCTTTCCTCTTTAACGTCCATATCTTCAAATTTTGTTTCATCTTCATCTATGTCTTTAATACCTTTTTCTAATTCTATTATTGATTTTTTACCGATATTATTATTGTTGTCGTCTTTATTATTATTATTTTTCTTATCGAGTCTTCTAAAATAGTAATAAGAATCAGTGAAAATAAAATACCAAGGTTTATTAACTCCAAATTCTGATGGGATTACTATATTAAGATAAATTGCTAATAAAATGAATACGAAATATTCGACTGTCATATAAATAAATGATTTTAATACAGGATTGCCCATAATTAAATCACTCATTCTATATGCTTCTTCGGTTTTACTAACACTTTGATAATTAATTTCAGATAATGCATTACAAAAAGCAAAAGGTGGCCAAATATTATAACCATTTGGAATTTCGGATTTTGATTGCCTAGAAGTATATGTAATAGCTATACTAACTATAATTCCACAAAGTACTATTAAAAATGATACCACTAAAGCAGTTCTAGATTTTGAAAAGAAACAAGAGAAGAAAAATGCCAAAGCAATTTCTATATGACCCCAAATAAATAATAAAAGAATATAAACTCCTGGTTGAGTTTTTGTAAATATTTCCATCTTAAAAAATAATCCAGTTACTACAAATACTATTGAAGTAATAATATGAAGAGTATAAAAATGAATGTAATGAGATAAAAAATATGTGAAACTTTTTAATCCATTCATTTTCATCATCACTAAAATTCTATCTTCTTTTTCTTTTACTAAAGTTATAACAAATATTGGTAATAAAAAACTAACACCGAATGGATATAAAAGTCCTCCCACCAAAGTTCCAATAGGAAAAGTAATAGCATTAAGTTTCAATTGAGGAAATAATCGATAAAGGGGAGTAATTGTAACATTATTATTATAATCACTCGAAAGATTGTCAATAGTTCTAATAAATCCATTACTTAATTCAGTTTGAGTAGCTAATCTGCGTTTACCTTGACTTGGATAAGATGATGCTGCATTAAGACGAATATCTTGACCTATTTGTAAAGTATAATTCCATTGTTTGATTGCTGTATTAATTGATTTCAATAATATATTACCCCAAGGCATTTGATTAATAATTACTGAAGTTGTTGTATAATATTTTGTATAATTATATAAATCATTCGTAATATCCTCTTCACCTTTCCATAAAATTGCTTTATCAATTACTGATAATTCATTAATAACTTTTTGAATATCTTTTGTTAATAAATCATCAAATTTTTCATCACTTTCATATTGTGATGAGTTAATAAAGTATGGAACGGGTTGAAGTTCGGTTGATTCGTTAAAATAAAATCCAGATCCACTTGAATATCTTGCATAATAATTAGTGTTAGTATTACCTATGATACCATTATTATTTTGAGTATTTGGAGTATTTTTAGTAGTATACAAATCTGATATACTTAAAGTTACATTTTGTTTTACACCAATATCTATATTTGATTGAATATAAAACCAAGGTAAAGATTGAGTTTTTGATAAATAATAAAGCTGGTAAACACTTGAAAGATTGAACCAAATTTGTTTAGGATCCGGAAGGAATGTACTAAAAAATTTATTATTATTATAATATAAATTATTTTAAAAATGTTATTATTTTTTTTTAATGATTGCTCCAAGTAGACAGAAAAGTGAAAAAAAAGAAAGAATAAAAAGTGAACACTCACGTATCTTTTCTAAGAAAAACAGTATCGTTACTAGGAACATTAGGTTGATAAGGATTGGCTACGGGATAATCATGTCCAAATACGTAAACACAAAATTCTTGATTGCCAATTACATCAAATAAACTATCTCCTGAAGGTGCCAAGAAGAAATTAACCAAGCTAATAAAATCAGTTTTTCCAGATGAATTTGGAACTTGATCAGCTGGTAATTTAGGAATTTCAGAATCAGATTCATTCCTAAAGTCAGTTAAGTAAAATCCATTTGAATCTTGAGCCGATTCATTTGAACATAATAAAAGTTCTATATAGATATAGATATAGAGTGAGAAATATAAATATATAGAACGTGCGTGTGAGATAGAGTGAGAGAGAAAGAGAATAATAATTACCTATAGGAGGATTATTTTTATCAATAACATTTTGAAATACAATTGCTAATATACCCGCAATAGCAACCATAAGTAATGGACATAAAGTAATACAACAAATATTTGTAAACATTTGACGTTTCTGATAGGATAAAGTTTTTCGTGTCTATTTTAATAAAATAATAAATATTAACGTAATTAAATATAATAAATATAATTAAATATAATTGATAGATTATGTTATGAATATTGATTTACGTACCAAAGCTCTCATTTGAAAACTTTTATTTGTACGTTTAATCTCTGGTAATGGTATATTAGCGGTAGTATCTGAACCAATTGAATTTGATCCATTCTTATCAACTTCTATAGCAGATCGTGTGATTGTATCTATATTAAAGATTAGTAAATTATTGGTTTTGTTTTTAAAAAAAAACGTTAACGTTATAAATACTATTAGAAAAATATTAGAAAAATATGTTATAATAAAAAATGTAAATACCAATATTATTATTATTTTCCATTATAGTCATGTTATATAAAATTAATTATAAAATATAATTCTTCGTTTCCCCCTTTGAATTTTTACGTATATGTAAAATGTGTATTATTAAAAAATGTTTTAAATGTAAATAATTTACACAGTCATTTCATTGTCTATATATATTATTAATATTATTTATAAAATTCTTTAGGTAATAGTTTTTTTTTTTATTCAAAGACGACAATTTCGATGAGTTCGGAAAGAGAAAAAACACAAAAATGTATATTTTATATATAAATTTATATAAAAGAGGAGGGATTAAATTTTAATCCGATTTAAACTTAATCTGGAAGTAGTGAATTGGAATTTATTCTCATTACTATTGTGGTATGGTTATTATTTACCAAATGAATAGAAATAATGAACTGAATGAATAACTGCGTGCGATAATAAAAAAATGATCTAAAAATAAATACTATATATGAAAAATAACAATAAAATTCAGTAAAATAGATATCATTATTTTGTCGTCGTGCTTATTTGTTATTTTTTTTATTGATAAATCCCGAGAAAAAAAAAACGCGCAATATATTAAAACGGTTATATTAATTAAAAAAAGGTTTTAGGAAAATCCGAAATATTTCCTATGCCCAACCCACTCTTTGTTTATTCCTTTTTAGTCAATTTTCGGAGAGACACACGGAATTTAGGAATAAAATTCATCCATTTAACTAAATAATGATTAACTGTTTGACAATTTAAATTAAATCCGATTACCAAATGTAAAGGTGAATTAGATAAGTTAAGCGCATGTATTAAGTTATCGATGTAACATTTCCAATTATTTCTCCAAGCCTTACGTATAATCATTTCCTTATAATTTTAGAACATGGATTTTTTTTAATATCTTGAGATGCAACTTTAAAAAAACATCGGATTCACCATTAACAAATATTTCATACGTTTTTGATGCCATTTCTATTAATCCATTTTTAATTTATTATTATCGTACGAGTATCAGTTATGTCTTATTATATGTCGTAAATCATTAATTTGAGAGAAAATATGATGGTGATAATTTATTTAAATATATGACGAAAATCATTAACGCACCCAATTCCTTGTAAAATTGATTAGCTCATAAAACGCAAGGATTAACCTTAACAAAGGTATTATTAGATGGAAATATTTTCATCCTGGGAACTGAAAAACCTTTATAACACACGAAACGAATTAATTTATCATATGATGATTATCACGGGGAATCAGTTTTGTAGCTACTTTATATTTTATTATAAACCTAAAAAAATTTTTTTTTTAATAGTAAAATTAGTATAAAACAAATTAAATTTGTGATCTATAGTTCATTGGATTTTGCCAATATTTTGAAAAAAAGATAGAAATTTAAAATCATACACACATTACATTCTTTCTGTCAAATGGAAAAAAAAATAGGATGGTTTAGTAATAATAATAGGCTTTTTAGGACAATTTTGGTGTATTTTTGGTTAACTCTAATTTATTTCTATAGATTTTGAAATTTTTACTGATTTTCTGGTAACTTATTTGAATTGTTATAAGCAGTGTATTTCTTTAACTAAATGATATTTGATGTATTTTTTTGATATTTTATTTGATTACTAATTAGCTTTCTATTACTGTAAACACTTAACTTAAGTGCATACAAAACAGATGCAGAACATAATAGAGCAAAGTTGTCTATTTAGTTTGCAAATTAGTATTGTGTTACTGTGAACATAGGTAAATGCAAATCAGATGTAGAGTATAGTAGAGCATTATTTATCTGTTTAGTTAACAAATAGTTTTCTATTAATATAAGATATAGTAATCTTTCAATATAACTTTTTAAAACAATTTGATGTTTTTTTAGTTAACTTTATTTGATATTTATAGTCTATACATGTCATCAAAACTATTGAATTGAATCAGATACAATTAAAATTAAAATTAAAATTAAGAAAAATTAGAATTGAATCAAGGCAAATTTTGATTTTTACTAATAATTAAAAATTAAAAGTTTAAAAGTTGAGTCAGGGTCAAATTAGTTTTAATCCAAATAATGTATGGATTTACAAAATTTTGAACAATTGTTTTTTATAAAAATTTTATATAAAGTTTTTATGAAATATTTAAATTTTTTTTTTTTAAATATAGTTAACTCTTTATAAATACATTTTTTATAAGTGCACTTTCTAAATGCACTCTCTATAAGTGTACTTTCTAAATGCACTCTATAATTCAGTCCCAAGTTGGAAATTAATATTAAATGCATTTCTTCTATATTTGTACAGTTATACATGTTTCCAAAATTAATTTTGAATTTTTGAGATATTTCATTTTTTTAAGATTTATACAAAATCTATTCTATATATGAAAGTAAAAAAAGTACCTAGTTATATGTATCTTTAATCAAGAAATTTATCTGGATGGTTAAAAAATTTTGAATTTTAAGTAAAATAATTTTGTCTTCTATAAAAAACTATTTTAATTTTTTTTCTCAAAATTGCAATTTCAAGGTCTCAAAATAATTTAGCATACAAGTATATGTACAATACAATAATTTTAAATTTCTCATTTATATTATTAATATTTTTTATAAATATACTTTACATTGGTCAAATGAACAAATTTTATTGATAATACAAATATACATAAACACTAGTCAAATGGAAAAAAATAGGATGAATATTTTGTTGAAATTGTTATTTTTTAAAAATATCGATATAATATCGAATTGATATTAATATTATACAATATCGAAATAATATCTCTGAAATATTTTTTATATTTATTACGACAATCGTAATAAATATAAAAAATATCTTGGAGATATTATTTCGATGTTATTAAATGTCACTACAATATCAATGTGATATAATTGCAATTTATTTTTTTAAAATTATTTTATTATTGAATTTTTAGAAATAATAAAATTGATATTGGTTTTATATAGAAAATATATTGTGTCAATATATTTTTGATATTTTGTTTTATTTTAATAATTATAATGATATAAAAAATATATTGTGTTGACATATTAAATTTTATTCTATATAGAATCGATATTAGTTTCATATAGAAAATATATTGTCATCAGGAATTAAATATAAACGTTCTAGTGCGTCCAAAATACACCGATCTATAGCGTCCTACGAACACCACTTATGTTCATATAGCGTATTAAATATGCCGTTCTAGTGTGTTCTCCGAACGCTTTGTATATATAGCGTACTAGAACGCACCGTTCTAGTGCATTCTTCGAACGTTTCGTATATATAACGTACTAGAACGTACCGTTCTCCGAACGTTTCGTATATATAGCGTACTAGAACGCACCGTTCTAGTGCGTTCTCTGGATGTTTCGTATATATAGCGTCCTAGAACGCCTCTATATAATTCCAGATGGTATCGATATATTTTCAATATTTTAAAATTTGTCCTATTTTAATAATTATAACTATACTTGCACGCAAAATTATTTTGGGGCCCCGAAATTACAATTTTGGGGAAAAAAGTCGAAATAGTTTTTCATAGAAGACGAAATTATTTTACTTAAAACCCGAAATTTTTTGACCACCCAGATTTATTCTTTGATTAAAGATACACATAACTGGATACTTTTTTTACTTCCATATATAGAATGGATTCTGCATAAATCTCAAAAAGTCGAAATACCTCAAAAATCCAAAATCAATTTTGGGAACATGTATANGTATATATAGCGTACTAGAACGCACCGTTCTAGTGCATTCTTCGAACGTTTCGTATATATAACGTACTAGAACGTACCGTTCTCCGAACGTTTCGTATATATAGCGTACTAGAACGCACCGTTCTAGTGCGTTCTCTGGATGTTTCGTATATATAGCGTCCTAGAACGCCTCTATATAATTCCAGATGGTATCGATATATTTTCAATATTTTAAAATTTGTCCTATTTTAATAATTATAACTATACTTGCACGCAAAATTATTTTGGGGCCCCGAAATTACAATTTTGGGGAAAAAAGTCGAAATAGTTTTTCATAGAAGACGAAATTATTTTACTTAAAACCCGAAATTTTTTGACCACCCAGATTTATTCTTTGATTAAAGATACACATAACTGGATACTTTTTTTACTTCCATATATAGAATGGATTCTGCATAAATCTCAAAAAGTCGAAATACCTCAAAAATCCAAAATCAATTTTGGGAACATGTATAATTATAACGATATAAAATTGATATTATTTTCATATAATATATATATAATATCAATATATTTTTGATATTTTAAAATTTGTCCTATTTCAATAATTATAAAGATATAGAAAATATGTCATATCAATATATTTTTGATATATTTTCGACATTTTAAAATTTGTTCTATTTTAATAACTATAATGATATAAAATCAATATAGAATATACATATATTGTGTTGATATATTTTCGATATTTTAAAATTTATTCTATTTCAATAATTGTAATGATATAAAATTGTAATATTTTCTATATTATTTCTATAATTACACTGGTCGAAAATTTATAAAAACTACACCTATCGGGTACCAGATAGGTGTAGTATTCGTGCCTAATATCGTACACATATCGGGTACCCGATAGGTGTAAAAAATATTTTTTTACACATATCGGGTACCTGATAAGTGTGAAAAATGGTTTCTCACACCTATCGGGTACCCGATAGGTGTAAAAAATATTTTTTTACACATATCGGGTACCTGATAAGTGTGAAAAATGGTTTCTCACACCTATCGGGTACCCGATATGTGTACGATATTAGGCACGAATACTACACCTATCTGGTACCCGATAGGTATAGTTTTTATAAATTTTCGACCAGTGTTATATAATTTCTATATTATACTAATATTATACTATTTCTAGTATTTTTGTGTCATTAACTATACAGGATGAAAAAAATATTTATTTTTATAATAAATATTAAAATTATGTTTTTCCATATTACAACCAGTTGAGTAAATGTGCACCAAATGTACCTTAAGTTGTTGATCTACAATATTAATAGGAAAAATAGTACTCCAGTCCCTTTTGTTTTTGTTTTTAAGACATAATTCAAATTTACAATAATGAAGTTAATTGTTTTCATTTGATATTTGATTGTACCTATACATGTTTCCAAAATTGATTTTAGATTTTTGAGATATTTCGACTTTTTGAGATTTATGCAGAATCCATTCTATATATAGAAGTAAAAAAGTACCCAGTTATATGTATCTTCAATCAAAGAATAAATCTAGGTGGTCAAAAAATTTCGGGTTTTAAGTAAAATAATTTTGTCTTTTATGAAAAACTATTTCGACTTTTTTCCTCAAAATTGCAATTTCGGGGCCCCAAAATAATTTTGCGTACAAGTATAATTATACCATATTATATAAAAAAATTGATATTCATTATTATTATTTCCTTTGTAATTGATAATTGATTTAACAATAGCATACGTTGAATTATACTCAAATTCTTCTATTTCTATTGCATCCCCAGATTTAATTTTGATTTTATTAATTATTCTATTTTCATTTTTCACTTCATAATATATAAAATTATGGAATCTTATTTTATTTGTTATTAATAATCCATCTATTTTCAAATTTTGATAGGCAACGTGAAATTGAGTTTGAATATCTTCTAGATTAAAACTTTCAAATTCTTTTTTTTTAATTTTCAGGAAAGTTTTATATTTTGAATATATTCAAAAGATGATGTTATATCTAAATAAAAATTAAATTAATATGAAAAAAGATTATAAACTAAAATAAATTTTTAAATAAATAATACCTTCAGAAATATTAGTTGAATTATTTATTATAAACCAATTATCGAATATTTTAATTTTCTTATAATTAACATTATTATCAAAAATTTTTCTAATACCTTCCATAGTATTATATCTTTTAATTAAATCAAAATCAATTTTTTTTTATTGATATGGGAAGCAAAAATTTTAAATGTTCGATGTACCATTTTTTTGATTTCAACTGATATATTTATTAAATTTTTATATAAAACTGCATGTTGAATAAGGTGAAAATTAACATGAACATTAAGTAACATATTAAACTCAGGAAACACCTATTAAGATAAAAATATTATAAGTTATAAATAATTATATTTTTATTAATTTTATAAAAAATTAAACTTACTTTAATTAAACATTCACTTTCTTCATAAAGCATAATATCTAGATTATTATCCCTTAAACTGTAAACAATTCCAGACAAATTTGCCCACAAATTTTTCCTTAAATATAGTGGCTCACAAAAGTACTGCAACAAAAAAAAATCAATTTTCAAATCAATATAACTCAAGAAATATAAATCTCATAATAATAAATTTATGTTTATTAAATAGCCTTGGTTCTATACTTTATATTAATATAAAATTTATTATAAGTTAATTATAAAATTCTAGAAAGATATTTGTTGATTTAAAATTTCTATGTTGCATTACATATGTGATTTTTTAAAAATTCTATATTTTTTAATTTTCTAAAAAAAATAAAATAAAAAAAATAATAATAAATATATATTTTAATTGTTTACTATCCCTATAAGAAGTCGTATATTTACACTAGTCGAAATGAGACAAATCGGCTATATCAAAATTTGGCCGACTTTCGACTGATTACTAAAAAAATCAGCCTAAATTCGGCCATTAATAAATTTCAGCCAAAATTCAGAAATTCCGAATTTTGGTCGAAAATTAAAAATCAATTTTAAGTTAAGTTTCGACCAAAATTTGGAATTTCTGAATTCGTGCTGAAATTTGGTACAATATTTTGATACGTTGTTTTGTTGTCGAAATGGACATTTCGGAAATATAAAATTTCGGAACAATTCTGCCTAAATTCAGCTTATCTATTTCGAAAATATAATATTTCGGCTTATTAATAAAATTTGGCAAAAATTCAGAATTTATTAAAAGAATTCTTGTTTCTTGCCGATTATTAGACATTTAGGAATTATATATAAAATAAGCATATTTCATTCACAATATTGTAAGCGAAATAAGGCAAATCGGCAATATCAAAATTCAATTAATTTTCGACTGATTGTTAAAAAAAATCGACTCTTAGAAATTTCAGGAAATTTAGAAGTGATTTTTAAGTTTCGACCAAAATTCAGAATTTCCGAATTCATGCTGAAATTTATACAATATTTTGATGCTGTTTTACTGCCAAAATGTCAATTTCGGAAATATACTCTTTTCGCAAAAATTTATCTTAAATTCGACTGTTTAATAATTTCAGCACGAATTCAGAAATTCTGAATTTTAGTTTTAACTAAAATTCAGAATTTCCGAATTCGTGCTGAAATTTAATAAAATATTTTAATGCTATTTTACTGTCAAAATGTCAATTTCAGAAATATACTCTTTTCGCAAAAATTTATCTTAAATTCGACCGTTAATAAATTTTAGCCAAAATTCAGAAATTCAGATTTTAGTTTTAACCAAAATTCGGAATTTCCGAATTCGTACTGAAATTTAATAAAATATTTTAATGCTATTTTACTGTCGAAATGTTAATTTCAGAAATATACTCTATTTGCAAAAATTTATCTTAAATTCGACCGTTAATAAATTTTAGCCAAAATTTAGAAAATTTAATAAAATCTTTATTATTTCGGAAGAAAAATTACTGAATTCAGATGATTTTAATGCAAAATTTCTGATTTATCATTTATTTCTGATTTATGGAAATTTTAATAAAATTACATAATTCTAATCATTTCGGATTTACTGCCAAATACTCTTTAGCATTTTTACGATCTGAAATTTTATACTTAACTGGTACAAATCGTCCAAGAATATGATGGACTGGAATAATACAATCTCGGCTTTTAGGATAAAATTAAGTATCCCATAATTCGACATTACACATTTGTTCTTCATTTATGCCGAAATAGAATCGATTCTTGATTTTTTTGTATCAACTATACTTGCACGCAAAATTATTTTGGGGCCCCGAAATTGCAATTTTGGGGAAAAAAATCGAAATAGTTTTTCATAGAAGACGAAATTATTTTACTTAAAATTCGAAATTTTTTGACCACCCAGATTTATTCTTTGATTGAAGATACACATAACTGGATACTTTTTTTACTTCCATATATAGAATAGATTCTGCATAAATCTCAAAAAGTCGAAATACCTTAAAAATCCAAAATCAATTTTGGGAACATGTATAGTATCAACGAACATATGCCAGATAATGATTTTCTATATTTATTCTATTTGTACTTATTTCATAAACAAAAAAGAACTGAATTTGACCCGGATAAATATCAATACTATCATCTTCAGATGCAAATTTAGCTAGAATATATGAGCTTTTTTGGTGTCTAGGTGAAAATATCGAACCAAATATTTCAGAACCAATTTGGCAGCGACAATATTTGTTTATTTTTAATGGAATTATTATTGAATTTAAAGAATCGGTTTCAAATGGCTTCCGAAATTTCAAGTTTTCATATGTATCATTATAATAAGCAATCATTAGATCTAAAATTCCATCTGCCGAAAGTGGAATATTTTCTAAAAATGGTTTCAACATTTCACCCGGAAATGATTCTTTTTCAGAAATAGTTAATTCTTGAATTGTTCTCGAATACATCTAGAATCTTCTCATTTCATCATGACCAAATTGATCCATTTCTGAAAGAGATCCGACAGATTGACGAGTATTAAGAATTTCTAGACCTTTTGAATTATTTTCAGTATATATCATCTCATTTATTCTATTGTCATTGATTAATCGACGCATTAACTCTGGTTCGATTTGCCGATGACTATTGGGCAGCGAACCTAATAAACAAAAAATCAGAAAAAAATAATCAAAAAAAAATCAGAAAATAATAATCAAAAAATAATAATCAAAAAATAATCAAAAAATCATAAAAAAATAATCAAAAAATAATCAAAAAATAATCAAAAAATAATCAAA
>PQFF01000006.1:329712-350459 GCA_003547095.1 Diversispora epigaea | reverse complement strand
TTTTCTCTTTCAATTTATTACCGAAATATTACTAATACTTATTTTTTCTCTTTTTTTTTTAATATTATATATATCCTTTTATTTATTACCGATTTATTATCGATTTATTACTGATTTTATTTTTTTCTCTTTTAATTTATTATCGAAATAATACTAATACTTATTTTTTCTCTTTTTTTTTTAATATTATATATATCCTTTTATTTATTACCGATTTATTATCGATTTATTATTGATATTTATTTTTTTTCTTTTTCAATTTATTACCGAAATATTACTAATACTTATTTTTTNAACTTAAAAGGCAAAACTCTCAAATGGAAATTGATTTTGAAGAAAAATTAGAAAAAAGTCAAGAAAATATAAACCAAATGAAGGAAGAAATAGATTTTCTGGCAAATATTAATCAACAATTCGGTGCTGAAAATGATCAGCTCATAAAAAATCTTGATCGATTTCGAAAATATCGAATTCCAGAATCTATTTCGGTAAGATCCAGTCTATACATGTTCCCAAAATTGATTTTGGATTTTTGAGGCATTTTGACTTTTTAAGATTTATGCAAAATCTATTCTATATATAGAAGTAAAAAAAGTACCTAGTTATGTGTATCTTCAATCAAAGAATAAATCTGGGTGGTCAAAAAATTTCGGGTTTTAAGTAAAATAATTTCGTCTTCTATGAAAAACTATTTCGACTTTTTTCCCCAAAATTGCAATTTCGGGACCCCAAAATAATTTAGCGTGCAAGTATAATCCAGTCCAGGTGATTCTGGTACCGAATCTGAAATAATTCCTTCAAAACGTCCAAAAGGACGAAAATTAAAATCAAAAAAAATCGTCAAAACAAATAAAAGAAAAAGAGTGTTTGGCAATGATTCGGAAGAAGAAGATACTAAATCAGATGATGAAAAGAATGAAAAAGGCGCCAAGGTTAGTAATTCGATTAGCATTCAGAATGTGATTTTAAGCAATTTCTTACTATTTTTTTTTATTTTTTTTATTTTTACAGAATGAAATGAAAACAATTATAAAAACAATTGATTCCGAATTTAGTCTTAATTATGACCAAACATTTACTAGTGCAAATAATTGTGAAATTCGTCACAAATTAATACCAGAATTACAAAAATCGTTAGCACCGAAATTTAGACCTTCGGTTACGCAGTTAACGAAATGGCTCAATAGTATACATAAATCTCGACGAGCCACTGCGCGAATGTGTAATTCTGGAAAACTTCTGAAAGATCTTCGTCGTGTACATGCCAACAATCGGCAAAATGATGTATATAATTTATTATTTACAGTTATTACTTTTATTATGTCAATTATATACTAAATTATATGATTATATTCTGAATTTAGAAAAAAATTCGTCGTATTAAAGCGGCAAAAGAATTATTTAGAAAAAATAATCCTAATATTACAGACTATAATAAAGAATCATTATTGCGAATGTTGGCGGATCGCGCCTTTCATTCACCAGAAATGTCCGATACCNTTAGACAAATCATGAATCACCTTTGTGCGAGGATCTATTAATCTTCCATTACATTTCGGACAATTACATAAAACTAATCTACTACTACTTGATGATTGATTTGAGGTTGATTCTTCACCAAGTATATTAGAAATTGATCTATTTCTACTATTTCTATTTCTATCCGAAGATGTATCATCTTCATATAATACAGAAGCTAATGATCTTTTTCTTACCATTTTTTCCTAAATTAATATTATTTTTTCTAAATTATTTTTGAAATTTTTTAAAAAAGAAATATTCTAAAAATATTCTAAAAAATATTCAAAAAAATCAATAAATAATAAGATCAGAAAGAAATCAATAAGATTTCTGAATCCGAAATTATTTTGATGTAAAAATAGAGTAAGAATAGTGTAAGAATAGTGTAAAAATAGTGTAAGAATAATATAAAAATAGCGTAAGAATAGTGTAAGAATAATGTAAAAATAGCGTAAGAATAATAAAATTTGCAAATAAAAGTGTCTTTTTTTCACTCTTACTTTAATTCATTACTTTCCCAATTACTCTCTAAAACATCCAATTACTTTCTAAAATATACTTGATTACATTTTTTTCTATTTTTTGCTATACTTTTTTTATACTTTTTTCATTCTGCTTTTTTCTTCTACTTTTTATATACTTTTATATACTTTTTTCGTTTTATTTTTTCGCATTTTCTCTTTTCTCCTTTTTTTTCATTCTTCTTTCTCTTTTCTCCTTTTTTTTTTCATTCTTCTTTTTATTATTTCTTATTTTTTCTTTTTTCTTTCTATTATTTCTTTCTTCTTTCTATTATTTCTTTCTTCTTTATATTATTTCTTTCTTCTTTCTATTATTTCTTATTTTTTCTTTCTTTCCACTTATTTTTTCTTATAATGTCTTAAGAATCGCGAACACCGCGAATTCATATAAAAAAACGCGTTGAGCTTTCTTCTTTGCAAAATGAACCTTCTTCCGCTCATAATGAGCCAGAATCTTCCGAAACTTCTAAAAAAAGTGTTAATATTTCTTCTTTAAAAGAAAAATACAATATTCGTCTACCACGATTATATAAGGAACAGACTTCTGCTCCTCAAACTGTACACTTTTCGGAAGAACTTGAAAGTACAATTCCAGAGACAGTAGACGAATTAAAAACTGGTAAATACTTGTATATATTCTATTTGCTGCATTGTTTCCGAAATGAGTTCTGTTTCACAANAGACCTTCGGTTACGCAGTTAACGAAATGGCTCAATAGTATACATAAATCTCGACGAGCCACTGCGCGAATGTGTAATTCTGGAAAACTTCTGAAAGATCTTCGTCGTGTACATGCCAACAATCGGCAAAATGATGTATATAATTTATTATTTACAGTTATTACTTTTATTATGTCAATTATATACTAAATTATATGATTATATTCTGAATTTAGAAAAAAATTCGTCGTATTAAAGCGGCAAAAGAATTATTTAGAAAAAATAATCCTAATATTACAGACTATAATAAAGAATCATTATTGCGAATGTTGGCGGATCGCGCCTTTCATTCACCAGAAATGTCCGATACCAATGAAGAAGATCGTTCGAAAACAGTAGTAAATGTTTATGATCTTTCCTGGCGGTCTGCGGAGGTTAGTATTTATTTCTGAAATGTTACTGATTTATTATGCGATTTATTATCGATTTATTAATGATTTTAATTTATTACCGAAATAATACTAATACTTATTTTTTTTCTCTTTTTTTTAATATTATATACAAAAAATTTTATCCTTTTATTTATTACCGATTTATTAATGATTTATTATTGATTTATTATTGATTTATTAATGATTTTAATTTATTACCGAAATAATACTAATACTTATTTTTTCTCTCTTTTTTTTAATATTATATACAAAAAATTATATCCTTTTATTTATTACCGATTTATTCTCAATTTATTATTGATATTTATTTTTTTTCTCTTTCAATTTATTACCGAAATATTACTAATACTTATTTTTTTTCTCTTTTTTTTAATATTATCTATATTCCTTTATTTATTACCGATTTATTCTCAATTTATTATTGATATTTATTTTTTTTCTCTTTCAATTTATTACCGAAATATTACTAATACTTATTTTTTTTCTCTTTTTTTTAATATTATCTATATTCCTTTATTTATTACCGATTTATTCTCAATTTATTATTGATATTTATTTTTTTTCTCTTTCAATTTATTACCGAAATATTACTAATACTTATTTTTTTTCTCTTTTTTTTAATATTATCTATATTCCTTTATTTATTACCGATTTATTCTCAATTTATTATTGATATTTATTTTTTTTCTCTTTCAATTTATTACCGAAATATTACTAATACTTATTTTTTTTCTCTTTTTTTTAATATTATCTATATTCCTTTATTTATTACCGATTTATTCTCAATTTATTATTGATATTTATTTTTTTTCTCTTTCAATTTATTACCGAAATATTACTAATACTTATTTTTTTTCTCTTTTTTTTAATATTATCTATATTCCTTTATTTATTACCGATTTATTCTCAATTTATTATTGATATTTATTTTTTTTCTCTTTCAATTTATTACCGAAATATTACTAATACTTATTTTTTTTCTCTTTTTTTTAATATTATCTATATTCCTTTATTTATTACCGATTTATTCTCAATTTATTATTGATATTTATTTTTTTTCTCTTTCAATTTATTACCGAAATATTACTAATACTTATTTTTTTTCTCTTTTTTTTAATATTATCTATATTCCTTTATTTATTACCGATTTATTCTCAATTTATTATTGATATTTATTTTTTTTCTCTTTCAATTTATTACCGAAATATTACTAATACTTATTTTTTATTTACAAAAAAACCAATTTCTGATTTATTTCCGAAATGCTTTTATTCTTTAACAATTATTATTAATTTATTATCGATTTATTACAGAAATTTCCTTGATACTTATTTTTTTTTTTAATCTATTTTCGCGTAATATTTAGCTAAAACACTTGCTCAGAAATGTACTTGATCCCAAATCAGCTTCAAGTACTACTGCTCAATTACAACGGAAACGAAACTATTCCGATAAAATTCAGCAGTATAATTTCTCCCTTCCAGCGAAAGCCCCTAATTGGGCATGTAATGAACAAGAAGATATCGTTTATGACACCGAATTCGTGCAAACGGAGGGGGAAGATGAGCCGAGTTTTGCTAGTACTTCTAATTCAAAAATTTCGGCCGAACAATAATAATTTTAATAAGTATATAATATATAAACATTTATCAATATATTTTAGGATATTTTAATATTATTTTTATTATTTTTAATAATTATTTTTAGATTATTTAATAAAGAACATTAGCCATTTTCTTTCATTTACTTACCAGATTTTAACCAATTCTTGAATATTTGTTTCTGATTTCTATCAGAATTTTGACCAAGTTTACTTTTCGAATTTTGAATATTTGTTTTTGATTTCTATTAGAATTTTAACTAAGTTTTCTTTCCGATTTTTTGAATATTTCTTTCTGATTTCTAGAATTTTGACAAAGTTTTACCGGATTTTGACCAATTCTTGAATATTTGTTTCTGATTTCTATCAGAATTTTGACCAAGTTTACTTACCGGATTTTGAATATTTGTTTCTGATTTTTATTAGAATTTTAACTAAGTTTTCTTTCTGATTTTTTGAATATTTCTTTCTGATTTCTAGAATTTTGACAAAGTTTTACCGGATTTTGACCAATTCTTGAATATTTGTTTCTGATTTCTATCAGAATTTTGACCAAGTTTACTTATCGGATTTTGAATATTTGTTTTTGATTTCATCAGGAAACTTTTCGGGGTGTAAATTTACAGAAAATTTACGGGACCTACAGAAATTTACGCCTAAAAAAATCAATTTTTTTGACTTTGATCACTATTTATAAGACAGGGAGCGATTTTTTACTAAGATATTTCTATGACAGATCGAAAGATCTGGTTCTTAGCTACAAAATGATATGTGTTTCATTTCTGTAACATTAATATTCGCGAAGATATTCACGTTTAAAGTTTCACATTTGTGAAAAAATTTCCGCGTAAATTTTTCGAAAATTTCCGTAATTCTGCCGGAAATTCACGTGACGTCATAGAAATTTCCGGCAGAATTACGAAAATTTTCGGAAAATTTACGCGGAAATNTTTTTTTTTTAATATTATATATATTCTTTTATTTATTACTGATTTATTAATGATTTTATCTTTTCTCTTTCAATTTATTACCGAAATATTACTAATACTTATTTTTTTTTCTCTTTTTTTTTTAATATTATATATATTCTTTTATTTATTACCGATTTATTATCGATTTATTACTGATTTTATTTTTTTCTCTTTTAATTTATTATCAAAATAATACTAATACTTATTTTTTCTCTTTTTTTTTTAATATTATATATATCCTTTTATTTATTACCGATTTATTATCGATTTATTACTGATTTTATTTTTTTCTCTTTTAATTTATTATCAAAATAATACTAATACTTATTTTTTCACTTTTTTTTTTAATATTATATATATCCTTTTATTTATTACCGATTTATTATCGATTTATTATTGATATTTATTTTTTTTCTTTTTCAATTTATTACCGAAATATTACTAATACTTATTTTTTCTCTTTTTTTTTTAATATTATATATATCCTTTTATTTATTACCGATTTATTATCGATTTATTATTGATATTTATTTTTTTTCTTTTTCAATTTATTACCGAAATATTACTAATACTTATTTTTTNGAACCTTCTTCCGCTCATAATGAGCCAGAATCTTCCGAAACTTCTAAAAAAAGTGTTAATATTTCTTCTTTAAAAGAAAAATACAATATTCGTCTACCACGATTATATAAGGAACAGACTTCTGCTCCTCAAACTGTACACTTTTCGGAAGAACTTGAAAGTACAATTCCAGAGACAGTAGACGAATTAAAAACTGGTAAATACTTGTATATATTCTATTTGCTGCATTGTTTCCGAAATGAGTTCTGTTTCACAAAATATGCTTCTCATTTTCAGAAAATCGAAAATTAAAAGAGGAAATTGCCAAACTTAAAAGGCAAAACTCTCAAATGGAAATTGATTTTGAAGAAAAATTAGAAAAAAGTCAAGAAAATATAAACCAAATGAAGGAAGAAATAGATTTTCTGGCAAATATTAATCAACAATTCGGTGCTGAAAATGATCAGCTCATAAAAAATCTTGATCGATTTCGAAAATATCGAATTCCAGAATCTATTTCGGTAAGATCCAGTCTATACATGTTCCCAAAATTGATTTTGGATTTTTGAGGCATTTTGACTTTTTAAGATTTATGCAAAATCTATTCTATATATAGAAGTAAAAAAAGTACCTAGTTATGTGTATCTTCAATCAAAGAATAAATCTGGGTGGTCAAAAAATTTCGGGTTTTAAGTAAAATAATTTCGTCTTCTATGAAAAACTATTTCGACTTTTTTCCCCAAAATTGCAATTTCGGGACCCCAAAATAATTTAGCGTGCAAGTATANGAAAAAATTTCCGCGTAAATTTTTCGAAAATTTCCGTAATTCTGCCGGAAATTCACGTGACGTCATAGAAATTTCCGGCAGAATTACGAAAATTTTCGGAAAATTTACGCGGAAATTTTTTCACAAATGTGAAACTTTAAACTTGAATATCTTCGCGAATATTGATGTTACAGAAATGAAACACATATCATCTTGTAGCTAAGAACAAGATCTTTCGATCTGTCATAGGAATATCTTAGTAAAAAATCGCTCCCTGTCTTATAAATAATGATCAAAGTCAAAAAAATTGATTTTTTTAGGCGTAAATTTCTGTAGGTCCCGTAAATTTTCTGTAAATTTACGCCCCGAAAAGTTTCCTGATGTTCTATTAGAATTTTAACTAAGTTTTCTTTCCGATTTTTTGAATATTTCTTTCTGATTTCTAGAATTTTAACCAAGTTTACTTACCGGATTTTAACCAATTCTTGAATATTTCTTTCTGATTTCTATCAGAATTTTGACCAAGTTTACTTACCGGATTTTGAATATTTCTATCAGAATTTTAACTAAGTTTTCTTTCCGATTTTTTGAATATTTCTTTTTGATTTCTATTAGAATTTTGACCAAGTTTACTTACTATTTTCTTTCCGAATTTTGAATATTTCTTTCTGATTTCTATCAGAATTTTGACCAAGTTTACTTACCGAATTTTAATCAATTCTTGAATATTTCTTTCTGATTTCTATTGGAATTTTGACCAAGTTTACTTACCGTTTTCTTTCCGAATTTTGAATATTTCTTTCTGATTTCTATCGGAATTTTGACCAAGTTTACTTACCGGATTTTAACCAATTCTTGAATATTTCTTTCTGATTTCTATCGGAATTTTGACCAAGTTTATTTACCGGATTTTGAATATTTCTTTCTGATTTCTATCTGAGTTCTGAATAAATTTACTTACTGGATTTTGAACAATTCTTGAATATTTCTTTCTGATTTCTATCAGAATTCTGAATAAATTTACTTACCGTTTTCTTTCCGAATTTTGAATATTTCTTTCTGATTGCTATCAGAATTTTGAATAAATTTACTTACCGTTTTCTTTCCGATTGTTGAATTTTTCTTTCTGATTTCTATCAGAATTTTTATTACTGAATTTTTACCGATTGGCAGCCAATCGGCATAACAATCGGCAAAAAAAAAAAGAAAAATTTCGTCCGACTTTCAGCTATATTTCGGCTGAAAATCGCACAGCCGAATTTTAGCCGAATTGGACCATTTCGACTAGTGTTAAAATATACTTAAATTTTTTTAAAATATACTTGAAAATTTTTAAAATATACTTAAAATATACTTAAAATATACTTAAAATTTCTTAAAATATACTTAAAATTTCTTAAAATATACTTAAAATTTTTTAAAATATACCTGAAATACACTTAAAATTTTTTAAAATATATTTAAAATTTCTTAAAATATACTTAAAATATACTTAAAATAAACTTAAAACAGGTAATGATAAGTATATTTTAAGTACGTGTAAGTATATTTTAAGTATATTTTAACTATTTCAACATATATATTAAAATATACATAAAAATATATTTAATTCGGGTGATATAATTTTTAACATATTTAAAATATACTTGAAATATACTTATCATTACCTGTTTTAAGTTTATCTTAAGTATATTTTAAGAACTTTTAAGTATATTTTAACTATTTCAACATATATATTAAAATATACATAAAAATATATTTAATTCGGGTGATATAATTTTTAACATATTTAAAATATACTTGAAATATACTTATCATTACCTGTTTTAAGTTTATCTTAAGTATATTTTAAGAACTTTTAAGTATATTTTAACTATTTCAACATATATATTAAAATATACATAAAAATATATTTAATTCGGGTGATATAATTTTTAACATATTTAAAATATACTTGAAATATACTTATCATTACCTGTTTTAAGTTTATCTTAAGTATATTTTAAGAACTTTTAAGTATATTTTAACTATTTCAACATATATATTAAAATATACATAAAAATATATTTAATTCGGGTGATATAATTTTTAACATATTTAAAATATACTTGAAATATACTTATCATTACCTGTTTTAAGTTTATCTTAAGTATATTTTAAGAACTTTTAAGTATATTTTAACTATTTCAACATATATATTAAAATATACATAAAAATATATTTAATTCGGGTGATATAATTTTTAACATATTTAAAATATACTTGAAATATACTTATCATTACCTGTTTTAAGTTTATCTTAAGTATATTTTAAGAACTTTTAAGTATATTTTAACTATTTCAACATATATATTAAAATATACATAAAAATATATTTAATTCGGGTGATATAATTTTTAACATATTTAAAATATACTTGAAATATACTTATCATTACCTGTTTTAAGTTTATCTTAAGTATATTTTAAGAACTTTTAAGTATATTTTAACTATTTCAACATATATATTAAAATATACATAAAAATATATTTAATTCGGGTGATATAATTTTTAACATATTTAAAATATACTTGAAATATACTTATCATTACCTGTTTTAAGTTTATCTTAAGTATATTTTAAGAACTTTTAAGTATATTTTAACTATTTCAACATATATATTAAAATATACATAAAAATATATTTAATTCGGGTGATATAATTTTTAACATATTTAAAATATACTTGAAATATACTTATCATTACCTGTTTTAAGTTTATCTTAAGTATATTTTAAGAACTTTTAAGTATATTTTAACTATTTCAACATATATATTAAAATATACATAAAAATATATTTAATTCGGGTGATATAATTTTTAACATATTTAAAATATACTTGAAATATACTTATCATTACCTGTTTTAAGTTTATCTTAAGTATATTTTAAGAACTTTTAAGTATATTTTAACTATTTCAACATATATATTAAAATATACATAAAAATATATTTAATTCGGGTGATATAATTTTTAACATATTTAAAATATACTTGAAATATACTTATCATTACCTGTTTTAAGTTTATCTTAAGTATATTTTAAGAACTTTTAAGTATATTTTAACTATTTCAACATATATATTAAAATATACATAAAAATATATTTAATTCGGGTGATATAATTTTTAACATATTTAAAATATACTTGAAATATACTTATCATTACCTGTTTTAAGTTTATCTTAAGTATATTTTAAGAACTTTTAAGTATATTTTAACTATTTCAACATATATATTAAAATATACATAAAAATATATTTAATTCGGGTGATATAATTTTTAACATATTTAAAATATACTTGAAATATACTTATCATTACCTGTTTTAAGTTTATCTTAAGTATATTTTAAGAACTTTTAAGTATATTTTAACTATTTCAACATATATATTAAAATATACATAAAAATATATTTAATTCGGGTGATATAATTTTTAACATATTTAAAATATACTTGAAATATACTTATCATTACCTGTTTTAAGTTTATCTTAAGTATATTTTAAGAACTTTTAAGTATATTTTAACTATTTCAACATATATATTAAAATATACATAAAAATATATTTAATTCGGGTGATATAATTTTTAACATATTTAAAATATACTTGAAATATACTTATCATTACCTGTTTTAAGTTTATCTTAAGTATATTTTAAGAACTTTTAAGTATATTTTAACTATTTCAACATATATATTAAAATATACATAAAAATATATTTAATTCGGGTGATATAATTTTTAACATATTTAAAATATACTTGAAATATACTTATCATTACCTGTTTTAAGTTTATCTTAAGTATATTTTAAGAACTTTTAAGTATATTTTAACTATTTCAACATATATATTAAAATATACATAAAAATATATTTAATTCGGGTGATATAATTTTTAACATATTTAAAATATACTTGAAATATACTTATCATTACCTGTTTTAAGTTTATCTTAAGTATATTTTAAGAACTTTTAAGTATATTTTAACTATTTCAACATATATATTAAAATATACATAAAAATATATTTAATTCGGGTGATATAATTTTTAACATATTTAAAATATACTTGAAATATACTTATCATTACCTGTTTTAAGTTTATCTTAAGTATATTTTAAGAACTTTTAAGTATATTTTAACTATTTCAACATATATATTAAAATATACATAAAAATATATTTAATTCGGGTGATATAATTTTTAACATATTTAAAATATACTTGAAATATACTTATCATTACCTGTTTTAAGTTTATCTTAAGTATATTTTAAGAACTTTTAAGTATATTTTAACTATTTCAACATATATATTAAAATATACATAAAAATATATTTAATTCGGGTGATATAATTTTTAACATATTTAAAATATACTTGAAATATACTTATCATTACCTGTTTTAAGTTTATCTTAAGTATATTTTAAGAACTTTTAAGTATATTTTAACTATTTCAACATATATATTAAAATATACATAAAAATATATTTAATTCGGGTGATATAATTTTTAACATATTTAAAATATACTTGAAATATACTTATCATTACCTGTTTTAAGTTTATCTTAAGTATATTTTAAGAACTTTTAAGTATATTTTAACTATTTCAACATATATATTAAAATATACATAAAAATATATTTAATTCGGGTGATATAATTTTTAACATATTTAAAATATACTTGAAATATACTTATCATTACCTGTTTTAAGTTTATCTTAAGTATATTTTAAGAACTTTTAAGTATATTTTAACTATTTCAACATATATATTAAAATATACATAAAAATATATTTAATTCGGGTGATATAATTTTTAACATATTTAAAATATACTTGAAATATACTTATCATTACCTGTTTTAAGTTTATCTTAAGTATATTTTAAGAACTTTTAAGTATATTTTAACTATTTCAACATATATATTAAAATATACATAAAAATATATTTAATTCGGGTGATATAATTTTTAACATATTTAAAATATACTTGAAATATACTTATCATTACCTGTTTTAAGTTTATCTTAAGTATATTTTAAGAACTTTTAAGTATATTTTAACTATTTCAACATATATATTAAAATATACATAAAAATATATTTAATTCGGGTGATATAATTTTTAACATATTTAAAATATACTTGAAATATACTTATCATTACCTGTTTTAAGTTTATCTTAAGTATATTTTAAGAACTTTTAAGTATATTTTAACTATTTCAACATATATATTAAAATATACATAAAAATATATTTAATTCGGGTGATATAATTTTTAACATATTTAAAATATACTTGAAATATACTTATCATTACCTGTTTTAAGTTTATCTTAAGTATATTTTAAGAACTTTTAAGTATATTTTAACTATTTCAACATATATATTAAAATATACATAAAAATATATTTAATTCGGGTGATATAATTTTTAACATATTTAAAATATACTTGAAATATACTTATCATTACCTGTTTTAAGTTTATCTTAAGTATATTTTAAGAACTTTTAAGTATATTTTAACTATTTCAACATATATATTAAAATATACATAAAAATATATTTAATTCGGGTGATATAATTTTTAACATATTTAAAATATACTTGAAATATACTTATCATTACCTGTTTTAAGTTTATCTTAAGTATATTTTAAGAACTTTTAAGTATATTTTAACTATTTCAACATATATATTAAAATATACATAAAAATATATTTAATTCGGGTGATATAATTTTTAACATATTTAAAATATACTTGAAATATACTTATCATTACCTGTTTTAAGTCTATTTTGAGTATACTTTAAGTATATTTTAAGCACGTGTAAGTATATTTTAAGTAAGACGACTTCTTATAGGGTATATGTTACCATCTTGTATACCCTCCCCTTGCCTTCATCACATCTTGTATCCTTTGTGGCATTGACTCAATTAACTTAGTACAAACCTCAAGATTAATATCATTCCACACATCTTGAATCTGTTCCCATAACTGATCTTTCTTTGTAACTTTTACAGGAAGTTTTCTTAATCTTCTGTCTACTTCATTCCATAAATGTTCAATAGGATTTAGATCTGGAGATTGAGCTGGCCACTCAAGTACCTTTATATCATTTTCCTCAAACCAATCCTTAGTAAATTTAGCAGTATGTTTGGGGTTATTATCCTGTTAAAAAATGACATCTTCTTTATTTAGATTATACCAAGAAAGTGTTCCTAAAAAATCTTCTGTAAGTATTCTTCTATAAAGTTCACTATCCATCTTCCCATCTATCTTACAGAGGTTTCCTATACCAAGTGAAGTAAAACACCTCCATACCATAATATTCCCACCTCCAAATTTCACAGTTGGTTTTATATGAGAGTCTCTTAAAGGTTCTCACACTTTCTTCTAACAATACTCTTTACCATCACTACTAAAAATATTAAATTTGCTTTCATCTGACCAAATTACCTTAGACCAATCTGAAATCGTCCAATGGAGATGTCTTTTCGCGAAGGCAAATCGCCGATTTCAATGTGTCTTCTTGAGATACGGCTTTTTAATTTTAGTTCTTGCTTTTAGACCGTTTCTCCAAAGGATTCGGCATATGGTTTCGGCGCTTACCTCTATATTTTCGTCCCTTTCAAGTTGCTCCTTCGCTTGAATTGTCGTGGGTGCTTCGTTAGATGTTATAAATCAAAGCACTTTTCGTTCATCACGGCTGGTAATTATACGTGGGCGCCCAGATTTCGGTCTATTTTCGTTACTACCAGTCTCTTTTAATCGTTTATTTATTCTAAAGACGGTAAAATAGTGGACTTCTTCAATGTGGGCAACATAACGGACGCTATTTCCTTCTTCAAGAAGCGCAGCTACCCTAGCTCGTTTCTTGGCAGATATCTGTTTCATGGGTGGTTTTTTTTTTTATAAAATTATAAAAAAAGATCGGTGGAAGGTTTTTTCTTAATATGGAAAAGGTGGTTTATTAAAAAAATAAATTAAATAAAAATTATTTTTTTATTTTTTTAATAAGTCGCAAAAGAATTGCAACAATAAAAATAAATAAAACGATTAATATCAGGTGATTATACATGTTCCCAAAATTGATTTTGAATTTTTGAGGTATTTCGACTTTTTGAGATTTATGCAGAATCTATTTTATATATGGAAGTAAAAAAAGTACCCAGTTATGTGTATCTTCAATTAAAGAATAAATCTAAATGGTCAAAAAATTTTGGGTTTTAAGTAAAATAATTTTGTCTTCTATGAAAAACTATTTTGACTTTTTTCCTCAAAATTGCAATTTCGGGGCCTCAAAATAATTTTGCGTGCAAGTATACAGGTGACACAAGATGTTAATCGCGATAATCACAATATTAATATTAAATTAAATATTAAATAAATATAAAAAAATAAAATTTTTTAAAATTTTTTATTAAAATTAATAAAAAATACTACAACAAAGATATTTTTTTTTTATTGCAGTACTTTTGTGAGCCATTGTATGTCACATATAAAAATTAATGGAAATTTCAGTTTATGTGATGAAATTTTTATCATAAATAGCTGATCGTTAATAGCATGTGATTAAACTTAAAACTTTCGAACTATCATATAAAAGTCACATAATATTCGCGTTTGAAAATTGACTATTTTTTAATAAAGTACTGATTTTACAAAAATTTACTCTTTATCTTTAAACATCTTCTTGAAAATTGATCGGAGCTGTCTGAAATAATAATAGAAAATATAGAATTAATCATGATAAAAAAAAGTTACTATTATGAGTTTTGGAATTATGAAGTAGAATTTCAACTTTAAATAAGAGCAAAATAAATATTATTTTTTTTTAAATTTGTAAAACTTGTTTTTATTAATTAACATCAAAAACATTACTAAACAATTTCAAAGTTGAGAATGAATCACATCTATCACAAAATTCTCACACCCATTACTTTAAAATTAACTAAATAATAAATTTTTAAAATTTATACAATAATTTTTTGAAATTTTAAAATATAAACAGTTATGATTTAGTTAAATTTAAAGTAATGGGCATGAAAATTTTATGGTGGATGTGATTTATTCTAAACTTTGAGGTTACTTAGTAATATTTTTGATATTTAATTAGTAAATAATTAACTTATATAGGTAGCAATTATTTTTAAAATTTTTTAAAAAAAAATTCAACAAAAATATTTTATTTTTAATTTTTTTTTGTACATAATAGAATTTTAAAATTTTAAATAAAAATATATAATTATTGTCTATAAAAATTACAAAAATGATTGGTCAATATTTAAAGAAATTATTAAAGGATTTACATTAATTTTAATAAAATGCGGGCAAATTTGCCCGCAAAACAATTTAAGGGATAATTATTTTTATTTTGAAAATATGATGAAAATACTAATTTAGTACAATTTGCAATTAAAGCTGATGTCCTTAATTATTTTTACAAGTTCTTAATATTACGGATTTTTTAAATAAATTATGATACAAATCCGTAATTTTGTAACTAATTACAAACTTTTGTATAATATTAAAGTATATATTTGGAATCTCCATATTTCTGGCTTCAAAATGATATTTTTTTATTCAAATCGAATAATTTTTGATCAAAATATTTTAAAATAAAGTTTACTAATTAAAAATTAATTTTAAAAATAATTACTAATAGTTTTTACATATACATCAGGAAATTTTAATAGGCAAAAATTTACGCAAATTTTTGCAACTTTTCACACAGTTTTCAAAAATTTTCATACAGTTTTCGAAAATTTTCGCAACTTTTTATAAAGTTTTCGAAACTTTTCGCAACTTTTCACAAAGTTTTCGAAACTTTTCGCAACTTTTCACAAAGTTTTCGAAACTTTTCGTAACTTTTCACAAAGTTTTCGAAACTTTTCGCAACTTTTCGAAAAATTTTCGTAAAGTTTCGCAAATTTTTCCGTAAAGTTTTTAAAATTTACAAAATTTTTTATTATTTTTCAAATATTATTATTATTTTATTATTATTATTATTATTTTATTTACATTAATACAAAAATTTCCGAATATTTAAAATTATATTTTTTATTTCTTAATCCTTGCTTTCTATATTTACTATTTCATTATAATATTCTTCATCTTCACCTTCTTCATCTTCGTCATCTTCGTCATCGTNAACTTTTCACAAAGTTTTCGAAACTTTTCGCAACTTTTCACAAAGTTTTCGAAACTTTTCGTAACTTTTCACAAAGTTTTCGAAACTTTTCGCAACTTTTCGAAAAATTTTCGTAAAGTTTCGCAAATTTTTCCGTAAAGTTTTTAAAATTTACAAAATTTTTTATTATTTTTCAAATATTATTATTATTTTATTATTATTATTATTATTTTATTTACATTAATACAAAAATTTCCGAATATTTAAAATTATATTTTTTATTTCTTAATCCTTGCTTTCTATATTTACTATTTCATTATAATATTCTTCATCTTCACCTTCTTCATCTTCGTCATCTTCGTCATCGTCATCTTCACCTTCGTCACCTTCGTTACCTTCGTCACCTTCGTTACCTTCGTCACCTTCGTTACCTTCGTCACCTTCATATTCATTATTTTTTTTACCTTCATATTCGTTATTTTCTACTTTTCTTTTGAATTTTTTAAAATTTTTTCGTAGAGTTTTGACTTCAATAATTCTTTTCTTTTCTTTGTTTCTTTCGGGTTCTATCTGTTTTTCGGGATCTTTCTGTCTTTCTGGAAATACTGGTCTTTGGGGAGTTGGAGATGAGTCCGATTTGTATTCAAAACCTTTTTCATTTTCAATTTTTCTCTATTTTTTAAAATTTTATTAGTTTTCGAAAATTTTAAAAATCTGGCAAGAGCCGGTTGTATAATTTCTTCTGACATTTTGATAACTTCATTTTTCAGGTTGAGAAAAATTTCTGAAATAGAAATTGCCCAGGCGATTTGAAGATTTGAAATATTTTTTTTCTTAGGCCAGACATTTTTAATTATTTTTGTCATATATGTGTTATTTTCGTCGTCTTCAATTTTTTCAAATAATTTACGAAAACAATTTGAAACAGCAAGTTTCTTCTTCCACGCCGCAATTTCAGATGCTTTCGCTACGTTACTAATTGGAGGTAACATATTGCTGAAATTTTCAAAAATTGCTGTTTTTACTCGCGCACACAAGGTGCCTCTAAGAGAACGGAGCCTTTTTGATAACTATAAATTTTTAAAAAAATTAATTACAAAACTCTTCAAAATATCAATTTATAGATTTTACTTACAGGTTTTCGAATTTTTTTTTCAAAATATGGTTCCCATTTACTACCCAAAGTGGAGAAAAATTCATTATCAGATTCTTTTAGAAAAAATTCGGCAGATTCTTTGAATTCGTCATAATTGGGATATATTTTTTTTTCTAATAGGTCTTGAGCAGACTTAATTATCACAGCCTATTTATAAAAATTGTTAATATTGTGAACATTTGCGAAATGTTCAAATTTTAATACTATACTAACATCTATACAAGCTTGATCATGTGAAAGTATGGCGACTTCTTCTTTAATAGTTTTTATTTCTTCTTTCATGTCTTCTTGATTTTTTTTAACTTTTTCTAGAAGTGTTTTTAGATTGTCCAATTTCGAAAAGATTCTTCTTGTAACGGCTTGAAACATAAAAAATTTTTAGTCATTTTAATTTTTTTTTGAAATAATTAAACCAATATATTATTATACCATTATTCATTTGATCTACCGAAGACGAGGTTAAGTCTGAATCTTCAGATTCTAGTAGTGGACGTGGAAATAAAGAAAGACGTGAAGCTGAAGCCGAAGAAGGGCGTAAAACTGAAGCCGAAGAAAGGCGTAAAGCTGAAGCCGAAGAAGGGCGTAAAGCTGAAGCCGAGGAAGGGCGCGAGGAAGAAGCGCATGAATATGAAGAGGTGCGCGAAGGGTTTTGTTTTTTTTTTTAAATAATTCGTTCAAATTGCTCATCTTAAATAATAAATAAATATTTCATAAAAATAAATAAAAAAAATAGTAATTTTACGGAAAATGCAAATAAAAAAATTGAAATAAATAGTAATGTTATGGAAACTAATAAAAATACGTGCAGTATTATTTGATTATATTCTAAAGTATGTAGATTCGAAAGAATATAGCATATAGTAACAACTAATACATACATACCTTATTACCAGACAATAAAATAAAATTTGTAGCGTTATCGAAATAAAACAAAAAAAAATGTTAGTGTATTAATAATTTCATGTAAAGGTAATAGTAATATTACGGAAAATGCAAGTAAAAAATAATAATATTACGGAAAATGAAAAAAAAAATTGAAATAAAAAATACGTGCAATATTATATAACTACATTCTAAGTATATATATTTGAGAGAATATAAAGAATATAGCATATAATAATAATAGAGCAAAGGCAAAAGACAGGAGACAAGGAGTATACCATTGTAAATAAAATAAAAAATACGTGCAATATTATATAACTACATNACATATGTAATACAAGATGGTAATATTTATTAAACTTACATTAATATAACGAATTTATCATATATTTTTCTTGTATTACAAATTTTATTATATATTTTCCTTGTATTACAAATTTTATCATTTTTGTTTTAACACAGAAAATGTTGTATATATTCGAAAAAATCACATTTATTTTACAGATATAGTATTTTTTATAAAATATTCTTTTTATATCACAGAATGTAATATAGGAAATTACAAAATAAAGAAAATAAAGAGAATTATTTATATATTTTCTTTAATATCTCATTTTTATAATAGGCAAAAAAAATTTTGATTTCTTTTTTAATTAAAAAAAATGTTGTATATATATTCGAAAAATCATATTTATTTTACAGATATAGTATTTGTAAGATATTCTTTTTATATCACGGAATGTAATATAGAAATTACAAAGAGAAACATTTAAAATTTTATTAATTACTGAGAAAACTAATAAAAATAAAAATACAGATTTGAAATATTGGAAAAGATATTTAAGTACCATGAAAGAGTACCATTGACAATTTTTAAATTAAAAATAAAGTCAAATAATTTCAATTCTCTTTAAAACAAAATATTGATTTTTTCGAAACAATTTGAACTTTTTTAATATTCTAATATAAACAATGTCTACAAGTTTTCAATGTCTACATTGTTCTCGTAATTTTTCGACACGGAATGTATACTTTCAGCATGTTAATCGATGCATTAATACTGTTTATTTAAGTACAGAAGAATCTAGTGAGGATATTTCAGATATTGTCTCAAGTGTTAACAAAATGTCATTAGATAATGAAGATTTTAGTCGCATAAATGAATTTCAAATTATTCGAGAAGAAAACTCACAAGTTTTTTACCAATATGAAAGTGATCAGGATTATGCTGGTGATATTTCTTTTGGTGAAATATCACATTCAAGTAATATTCCAGAGGAATATGAAAACTTTAATGAAATTTTATCTGCAAGTTTACAAAGCAATGAAGAACCTGTATCACATTCAAGCAATATTCTGGAGGAATATGAAAACTTTGATAAAATTTTACCCGCAAGTTTACAAAGTAATGAAGAACCCGAAGTTGAAAACATTAAAAAATTTTCAAATGAAGCATATGGCACTTGTTATAGAAAATAATCTTAATAACAAAGCTGGAAATGCAATTATAAAATTCTTTAACAAACATTCGGATTTATCTCAATTGTCACCTCTCCCAAAAAATATCGAAACTGGACGAAAGTTCATGGATAAAATGAATATTTCACAATTGTCATATTCTAAATATTGCGTACTTACTCATAATAGTCAAGATTACTTTGTTCATTATCGTCCCATTAAAAACTGTATTAAAAACCTTTTGTCAAATCCAGATATATTAAAAAATTTGATGTTTAGATATGAAAATTCGAAGGTAAATACTTATATCAGAAATTTCTTAATAATTAATAATTATATTAATAATTATATTAATAAACTGTTAGATTGAGGATGAAAAATCATATGGAGAACAAAATTCTGGAAATTGGTGGAAACGGGCAGAAAGATCAATTTCAAATCACGCAAATATTTTGTCAATCATTCTCTATTCAGATGCAACTACTACTGATACATTAGAAAAGAGTTCATTACATCCTATATATGTATCTCTTGGAAATATTTCCACATGGAGAAGGAACAAAGAAAACGCGAAACAACTGTTAGCATCAGGAAATTTTTAAGGATAAATATATCCGGATAAATTTATAATATGCGGATATATGCGGATATATGCGAATTAATGCGCGGGTGGTCGAATATATCCAGATATATATTGCGAATTTATCCGGATATATTGCGAATTTATTTGAATTTATCTGTATATATCAAAATTTATAAATTACAAAACAGAAATATTTTATCATCGTTACAACGTAATAACTTTTTATTTTAATAAGTAAATGTTGAACACTACAATAAGTAAGTTGAAAGATAAGAATGATGTGCATCTTCTGTAAAAATTTCAGACCTATATCTTCAAAATTGAGCAAATTACAAATGATTAAATTTCGAACATAATGAATTATTTCTATTCGAAATTTAATCATTCATAATTTGCTCAATTTTGATGATATAGGTCTGAAATTTTTACAGGAGATGCA
>PQFF01000006.1:292618-324753 GCA_003547095.1 Diversispora epigaea | reverse complement strand
TTTTTATTTTTATTTTTATATTTAAAATAAATAAATAAATATTTTTATTTTTATTTTTTTTAACTAAAGAAAATATAAAAAAATAAACATTTACAAACCCGCAAATCGACAAATCAGCAAATCGGCAAAAACGGCAAAACAGATGACAGAATGGTAGGTCCTTTTCTATTTTTATTTTTATTTTTATATTTAAAATAAATAAATAAATATTTTTATTTTTATTTTTTTTAACTAAAGAAAATATAAAAAAATAAACATTTACAAACCCGCAAATCGACAAATCAGCAAATCGGCAAAAACGGCAAAACAGATGACAGAATGGTAGGTCCTTTTCTATTTTTATTTTTATTTTTATATTTAAAATAAATAAATAATTTTATTTTTATTTTTTTTTAATTAAAAAATAATAAAAATAAATACAAACTCAATCGGCAAATCGGCAAATTGACAAAATGGCAAAAGCGACGAAACAGATGACGGAACGGTGGGTTCTTTTTTTATAAAAATATTTTTAAAAAAATAATTAGTTAATTATATTTAACTTGGAATAGAAAAACAAATTCAAAGAAAAAAAAACTTACCACGAAGTAGAACGAAGCAACAGAGCAACAGAGCAACAGAGTAACGGAGCAATGAAGTTTTTTTTTTTTGATTTAGATTATCATCTCACATGATTTAAAATCACATGGGTGCATTTACGGAGGATAATGTTAATATAAGCGGGGATCTAAAAATCATTGCACCGTGCAAAATAAGAGGGAGTGCACTTAGCAATAATTCCCCAACATGGGACTGGATTAAAGGGTGCATTTAAGAAGGGATGCACTTATAGAGGGTGCATTTATAGAGGGTTCACTGTACTAGTAATTTGTGCATTTTGGCGTCCCAAATCCCAAATTATTTGGGATTTGGGCAACACGTATAGGGTTGACTGAAGTTAGAAGATCTACATAGGATCTACATAGGCTAGTTTATGAATTTATCCAGATATATTCGTATAATTTTGCATATATCAGAATTTATAAATTACAAAACGGAAATAATTTATCATCGTTACAACGTAATAACTTTTTATTTTAATAAGTAAATGTCGAACACTACAATAAGTAAGTTGAAAGATAAGAATGATGTGCATCTTCTGTAAAATTTTCAGACCTATATCTTCAAAATTGAGCAAATTATGAATGATTAAATTTTGAACATAATAAATTATTTCTATTCGAAATTTAATCATTCATAATTTGCTCAATTTTGATGATATAGGTCTGAAAGTTTTACAGGAGATGCACATTTATACTTGCACGCAAAATTATTTTGGGGCCCCGAAATTGCAATTTTGAGGAAAAAAGTCAAAATAGTTTTTCATAGAAGACGAAATTATTTTAAAAACCCGAAATTTTTTGACCACCCAGATTTATTCTTTGATTGAAGATACACATAACTGAGTACTTTTTTTACTTCTATATATAGAATGGATTCTGCATAAATCTCAAAAAGTCGAAATACCTCAAAAATCCAAAATCAATTTTGGGAACATGTATATGCACATCATTCTTATCTTTCAACTTACTTATTGTAGTGTTCAACATTTACTTATTAAAATAAAAAGTTATTACGTTGTAACGATGCTGAATTATTTCCGTTTTGTAATTTATAAATTCTGATATATGCAAAATTATATGAATATATTTGGATAAATTCATAAACTAGCCTATGTAGATCCCATGTAGATCTCCTAACTTCAGCCAACCCTAACCTTAACTCTGGTAGTTGACATCTATATTCGCATAATGTTGTATAATTTTGCATATATCAGAATTTATAAATTACAAAACGGAAATAATTCATCATCGTTACAACGGAATAATTTTTTATTTTAATAAGTAAATGTTGAACACTGTAATAAGTAAGTTGAAAGATAAGAATGATGTGCATCTCCTGTAAAAATTTCAGACCTATATCATCAAAATTGAGCAAATTATGAATGATTAAATTTTGAATAGAAATAATTCATTATGTTCGAAATTTAATCGTTTGTAATTTGCTCAATTTTGATGATATAGGTCTGAAAATTTTACAGAAGATGCACATCATTCTTATCTTTCAACTTACTTATTACAGCGTTTGACATTTACTTATTAAAATAAAAAGTTATTATGCTGTAACGATGATGAATTATTTCCGTTTTGTAATTTATAAATTCTGATATATGTGAATATATCCGGATAAATTCATATGCAAATATATGCAGATATATGCGGATATATTCGAATAAATTCACAAATATATCTGGATAAATTCGCAAATATATTCGAATAAATTCGCATATCAGATAAATCCGGATATTATGCGAATATATTTGGATATTATGCGAATATATTCGAATATTATGCGAATATATTTGGATATTATGCAAATATATCCGGATATATGTGAATATTTAATGCGGATAAATGCGCGGGTGGTTGAATATATCTGGATTAATTTAAGGCAAATATATCCGGATATATTTGCTATTAAAAATTTCCTGATGTAGGATATCTCCCAATTTTATTTGCTAAAAATGAAAAGGAAAAGAAATCTTCTGAATTTAAGGAATTGGCTTGCGAAACCTTTCATAATTCTATTAAATTTCTATTAGATCCATTATTCCAAGATGATGGTGTTGATTTTAATATTGATGACAAAGATATTTGGTTTTTTCCGAGAATATCCACTATAATCTGTGATTGGCCGGAAGCCTGCACGTTTTCGTTAACTTATAAATCAGCCAATTCGAATTATCCTTGTTATTTTTGTTTAATTCAAAGAGAAGATCTTATTGATATAAGAAAAGAAGTGATACTCCGTAACCATGTAAATATGAAAGAATATTTTGATAGTAATACAAGTAATTTGGCAGGTTTGGAACAGGTCAATAATTACTTTTGGAGCATCCCGTAAGTTTGTTTATTTATATATTTAAATATTTATATATTTTAAGGGCATATTCTAACCTTATTTGTTTAAATTTAGAAATTTAAACATTTATGCAGCCACTGTACCTGATAGAATGTATCACTTAGATCTAGGTCTATTCAAATATCAAATAGAATTTACTATGGAATTATTGAAGAAAAAAAAATCATTGAATAAAGTAAATGAAAGAATTGCGGATATTCCAAGACATTCGCAATTAAAAGTATTTAAAAAAGGGATACAATTATCCCGATTAACTGCAAGCGAATATAGAGATACATCAGGAAATTTTTTATGTTGGAGGTTATTGTAATAATTTCGTTTTCAAAGGTTATTGAAGGTTATCGGACCAATAACCTTCGCAAATATTACGTTTATTATGATAAAGTGAAGGTTATTGAAGGTTATCGATATCAATAACCTCCAGAGTATTACGTTTTATTAATAAAAATGAAGGTTTTCGGTACCAATAACNTGATTTTAATATTGATGACAAAGATATTTGGTTTTTTCCGAGAATATCCACTATAATCTGTGATTGGCCGGAAGCCTGCACGTTTTCGTTAACTTATAAATCAGCCAATTCGAATTATCCTTGTTATTTTTGTTTAATTCAAAGAGAAGATCTTATTGATATAAGAAAAGAAGTGATACTCCGTAACCATGTAAATATGAAAGAATATTTTGATAGTAATACAAGTAATTTGGCAGGTTTGGAACAGGTCAATAATTACTTTTGGAGCATCCCGTAAGTTTGTTTATTTATATATTTAAATATTTATATATTTTAAGGGCATATTCTAACCTTATTTGTTTAAATTTAGAAATTTAAACATTTATGCAGCCACTGTACCTGATAGAATGTATCACTTAGATCTAGGTCTATTCAAATATCAAATAGAATTTACTATGGAATTATTGAAGAAAAAAAAATCATTGAATAAAGTAAATGAAAGAATTGCGGATATTCCAAGACATTCGCAATTAAAAGTATTTAAAAAAGGGATACAATTATCCCGATTAACTGCAAGCGAATATAGAGATACATCAGGAAATTTTTTATGTTGGAGGTTATTGTAATAATTTCGTTTTCAAAGGTTATTGAAGGTTATCGGACCAATAACCTTCGCAAATATTACGTTTATTATGATAAAGTGAAGGTTATTGAAGGTTATCGATATCAATAACCTCCAGAGTATTACGTTTTATTAATAAAAATGAAGGTTTTCGGTACCAATAACCTTCGTAAATATTACGTTTATGTTGGAGGTATTCAAAGGTTATCGGAGTGAAGGACTTCGAAGGCTTACGTTTAAAAAAATTTACTGATGTATGATGAAGATCATGGTGTTTGCGGTCAATGATTTACAAATTGAAAATCTTTCGGAAGTCTACGTGAAATGGAATGAAATGTATTTACTGAGTAGATCAGAAAAATTTAAAAAAAGTGATCTGGAAAAATTTCAGGTAAAAATAATTATCTGGAGGATATTAGAAAGGTTGATATACATAAATAAAATATTAATTTATTTAATTATATAGAAAGCAATCAATGATTGGGGTGATCTATTCATTAATTATTTCAAAATATTTCGAATTCTCATTTGAAATTTCCGAAACTTCACTCATGGATTTATCACATCATCGATACAATTCGGGAATATGGAGCAATAAATGAATATATAACCGAAACATATGAAAGTTTACATAAAACTTATGTGAAGATTCCATATCATCTCAGTAATAAAAAAGAAGTAGAAAAACAAATAATGGAAAATGTAAATAAAAAACAATAATTTATTACATAATATTTCGAAATTTAATAATTTTTTATTTTTAGATTCGACGCCGAGCAATTGTCTCGTGAAATCGTGTAGGAAAAACTAAAACTCCAATGGCTTTCGTGTACACTATACATGTCGTCAAAACTAATTTCGCCTTGACTCAACTCTTAAAATTTCAATTTTTAATTGCGTCTGACTTAACTAATTGTGTCAATCACTAGTAAAAATCAAAATTTGCTTTGACTCAACTCCAATTTTTTTCAATTTTAATTGCATCTGACTCAATTCAATAGTTTTGACAACATGTATAGTGTACACCACAAAATTATTTGACTTTGATCTTTCGGAATCCATGATTGAGCAAAATAAAATAGATCCGAATTTGGATAAAAAAATGATAAAAAGTTTTGAGAAATTTATTGATTGCTTGAAAGTATATCTCAATATTTTGAATATAATTTCTGCCGAAGGCTGCCGAATAAAGATATATAGTTCCGTTACATTAAAAAATGGTGCTATTTTACGTACAAAAAATGATTTTCACCATAGACCATGGTTTAGTAATATTGCTGTCAATATGAATGAGGAGGAACTTTCTGAATATTTATCAGATAAAGGAATTTGTTATGCACAAGTATATATTAACTATTAAATAATTTTCATAATAAAATGTAGAAGATTACTTAAATCTTTTCTATTATTTAGACATTATTAATAACAGAAATAAGACTACCAAATAAATCACCAATGCATCTTGCACTTGTACAATGGTATGATTTTATTGAAGAAACTCCATTTGTTTACGGCTGTTCTTTATTGAGATTAGTAGAGGTGTACAATTTTATAGAAATAGAAGCGATCGAAGATACAATTCATGTAGTTCCACGCTTTGATAAAAATAAGGAATACTTTGTAATGGAATTGGACCAGTAAGGTCTCGACTTTATTCATTAATTAATATTTTATAAAAAATACATGAAGAATAAAACCTGACTAAGTTATAAATAACTACCACCTAACCAACCACTGTAAAAAGTTTAACCCTTTTATATGGTAGGTAATTTCCCTACCAAAGTCTGAACAAAAAAATATTTGAAAATAAGAGAGGAAAACAAGATCATATAAAAACCTCTACAGGACATTTTTTACCAACAAAACTACAACCAACTCCCAACAACTAATTTAACACCCAAATAAAACAACTAAACCAACAAATACAACTCATCAATTAATTCCAAAACTTCCTCCATACCTATTGCCGTAGGTCACTACTAACACAACTATAAACAACACTATTATTATTATAGATACAGATAAAAGTACCTAATAATTACTAAGAATGGTCTCCCTTGTCGGATAAAACTTTCAGGGGCGAAATATTTCTCAACACGGAATGGTGGTAAGTGCCTTTCACTATATTTTGACCCAAGTCTCCCACGCTTTGGATCCGGTTGGGGCGTTGATGTCATCCTGGTTTAACGAGACTTGCAATATTTCTTCCGATTACATGCCTTGGTCTTGAATTGCGAATCGAAGTTCTCCCAATCGACACATAATAGATCGGTATGAAAGCCCTTTTGGATATTCTCCCACTTTAACTCCCGAAGAGCCCTTTGCTTGAGAAAGGTTTGAGGATTTATATTGCTCGCTTAGATAGAGGCTGATATAATATAAATTATATCAGCATAAATTATGTGTCTTACACATGAACCTCCGCTTATTCGGTTAAGTAGAACATTAAGAACAGATAACCATATTTATAATAATAATACAACTCACACCCTACAACTTACATCTCACACCCCGATTTACATAGTGAACTTAGTGACAAGAAAACGTGACGAATCACGGGGGATCAATTTCCACTAATCCTAGAAGTATAATGTCCTCCGCTATGCTCCGGACAATAATAATAATAATAATAAAACCGTGGGAACAAGAATCACGGGGCTATAATAATAATAATAATAAAACCGTGGAAATCGCAGGGGCTATAATAATAATAATAATAATAAAACTGTGGGAGCAAAAATCGCAAGAGTTATAATAATAATAATAATAATAATAAAACCGTGGGGCAAGAATCGCGGGGACTATAATAATAATAATAATAATAATAATAGAACCGTGGGAATTGCGGAAGCTATAATAATAATAATAATAATAAAACCGTAGGGCAAGAATCGTGAGGGTTATAATAATAATAATAATAATAATAATAATAATAATAATAATAATAATAATAAAACCGTGGGAACAAGAATCACAGGGCTATAAATAATAATAATAAAACCGTGGGAATCGCGAGGGCTATAATAATAATAATAATAATAAAACCATGGGAATCGCAGGGCTATAGTAATAATAATAATAATAATAAAACCGTGAGAATCGCGGGGCTATAATAATAATAATAATAATAATAATAAAACCATGGAAGCAAAAATCGCGAGGGTTATAATAATAATAATAATAATAAAACCGTGAGGCAAGAATCGCGAGGGCTATAATAATAATAATAATAATAATAATATATTATAATAATAAAACTGTGGAGACTATAATAATAATAAAAATAATAATAATAAAATTGTGGAGCTATAATAATAATAATAATAATAAAAATAAAATCGTGGGAGCTAAAAATCGTGGGAAACAAAACTGTGTGAACAAGTGAGGACTAAAAACCGTGGGAGATAAGAATAATAATAATAACAAAACCGCGGGGGCTATAATAATAATAATAAAACCGTGGAGGTTATAATAATAATAATAATAATAATAATAATAATAAAACTGTAGAGCTATAGTAATAATTATAATAAAACCGTGGGAACTATAATAATAATAATAATAATAATAATCTTAATAATAAAATCACGGGAGCTATAATAATAATAGGAGACAAGAATAATAATAATTATAAAACTGTAAAAGCTACATCAGGAAATTTTTTATGTCGGAGGTTATTGTAATAATTTCGTTTTCAAAGGTTATTGAAGGTTATCGGACCAATAACCTTCGCAAATATTACATTTATTATGATAAAGTGAAGGTTATTGAAGGTTATCGATATCAATAACCTCCGGAGTATTACGTTTTATTAATAAAAATGAAGGTTTTCAGTACCAATAACCTTCGTAAATATTACGTTTATGTTGGAGGTATTTGAAGGTTATCGGAGTGAAGGACTTCGAAAGCTTACGTTTAAAAAAATTTACTGATGTACNATTTATACTAATAATAATAATAATAATAATAATAATAATAAAACTGTAGAGCTATAGTAATAATTATAATAAAACCGTGGGAACTATAATAATAATAATAATAATAATAATCTTAATAATAAAATCACGGGAGCTATAATAATAATAGGAGACAAGAATAATAATAATTATAAAACTGTAAAAGCTACATCAGGAAATTTTTTATGTCGGAGGTTATTGTAATAATTTCGTTTTCAAAGGTTATTGAAGGTTATCGGACCAATAACCTTCGCAAATATTACATTTATTATGATAAAGTGAAGGTTATTGAAGGTTATCGATATCAATAACCTCCGGAGTATTACGTTTTATTAATAAAAATGAAGGTTTTCAGTACCAATAACCTTCGTAAATATTACGTTTATGTTGGAGGTATTTGAAGGTTATCGGAGTGAAGGACTTCGAAAGCTTACGTTTAAAAAAATTTACTGATGTACAATAATAATAATAATAATAATAACAAGAATCGTAGGGCTAAATAATAATAATAATAAAACCGTGAGGACTAAATAATAATAAAAATAAAATCGTAAGGATAAAAATCGTGAGAGACGAAACCGTGGGAGTAAGAATCGTGAGGGCTAAAAACTGTGGAAGACAAGAATAATAATAATAACAAAATCGCGAGGGTTATAATAATAATAATAATAAAACCATTAATAATAATAATTTTTGTTTTGCAATTTCGATAAGTAGTTATCCCTTGGATCGTCCAGCGTTCAAATTTAAACGCTAAAATTTTTTTTATATTAATTTTGTGTAATTCCTTCATCAGGAAATTTTTTATGTCAGAGGTTATTGTAATAATTTCGTTTTCAAAGGTTATTGAAGGTTATCGGACCAATAACCTTCGCAAATATTACGTTTATTATGATAAAGTGAAGGTTATTGAAGGTTATCGATATCAATAACCTCCGGAGTATTACGTTTTATTAATAAAAATGAAGGTTTTCGGTACCAATAACCTTCGTAAATATTACGTTTATGTTGGAGGTATTCGAAGGTTATTGGAGTAAAGGACTTCGAAGGCTTACGTTTAAAAAAATTTACTGATGTTTTAAATTTCTTAAGTTACCTCCCCCCCATTTCTAAGCTAAATTGGATTAGTGATTATCTATAATTACATCTCACATGTATCATCAGGAAACTTTTCGGGCGTAAATTTACAGAAAATTTACGGGACCTACAGAAATTTACGCCTAAAAAAATCAATTTTTTTGACTTTGATCATTATTTATAAGACAGGGAGCGATTTTTTACTAAGATATTCCTATGACAGATCGAAAGATCTGGTTCTTAGCTACAAGATGATATGTGTTTCATTTCTGTAACATTAATATTCGCGAAGATATTCACGTTTAAAGTTTCACATTTGTGAAAAAATTTCCGCGTAAATTTTCCGAAAATTTTCATAATTCTGCCGGAAATTTCTATGACGTCACGTGAATTTCCGGCAGAATTACGGAAATTTTCGAAAAATTTACGCGGAAATTTTTTCACAAATGTGAAACTTTAAACGTGAATATCTTCGCGAATATTAATGTTACAGAAATGAAACACATATCATCTTGTAGCTAAGAACCAGATCTTTCGATCTGTCATAGGAATATCTTAGTAAAAAATCGCTCCCTGTCTTATAAATAATGATCAAAGTCAAAAAAATTGATTTTTTTAGGCGTAAATTTCTGTAGGTCCCGTAAATTTTCTGTAAATTTACGCCCCGAAAAGTTTCCTGATGATGTAGATCTTTGTTAATAATAATTGTGTCAATTATTAGATCATGTAGATTGCACATCGTGTAACCTGATAATCGCTTTTCTCCTCCCTCTTCTAATTATTAAAAAAAAATGAAAAAAATGAATAAAAAATAATAAAACCGCATGTCCTTTACGTCAAATGCAGTGGCTTCGGGTTCAACAAGTTCTTTACCTCACGAAATTTTGGAAACAGGTTCCGACGACGACGAAGAATACATACCGCTCTTAACTTCTCACCAGCACCATTTAGACAATCAAGATTCAGAGTATGAAGACGAGGACGAGAAAAACGAAATAGACACTGGAAGCACCGCAAAAGGAAACGCAAATCAGCAAGAACCATACAGCGAGAATTACCCCACCTCCATCCAATTTTGAACCGTTCATTCATCCACAACAACCTCATCAGGCATCCGTTCGGCTGCCAACATATCTTGACGTTGATGTCTCTAAGCCGATTGACTTTTTTTTTCTTTTTTTTACAACCAGCATGTTAGACACTATCGTCGAAAATACAAATCTTTATGCACTATTGAAGGGTGCCGGTGCTACTGGTAGACGTTGGCTGGGCTTCATCCGGAAGGAACTCCTCATCTGGATTGCCTTGGTAATTTACCAAGGACTTTTTAAGTTACCTTCGCTTGACCAATATTGGAATGAGACTGGCAAGTTTTCTATTCACCCTATTTCAAGACAAATGCCTCTAAAACGTTTTGAACAGATAAAGAGGTATCTTCACATTTCCTCCCCTGCTGCAACAATCAAAAATTACTTCGATAAATTGGAGCCGTTACTTTCGCACATTCGGGACGTCTCGAAGCGACTTTACGTACCAAATTCGAACGTTTCTGTAGATGAGATGATAATTCGATTTTCCGGAAGAAGTGTCCATACTGTACGAATCAAGAATAAACCAACTCCCGAAGGCTTCAAAATTTTGTCTCTTTGTGACGCCAGGTACACTTTTACTTTTTTGCCAACATCACGTATTATTCCAAGTGACACGACAAAAGTAAGCGGACTTAATCAAATCGGATGCCAGGTTTTTCATCTTATTGAGCAACTTCTGTACCATCAACTTTCCTACAATATATACATGGACAACTATTTTTCTAGCATTCCTCTTTTTCGATTTCTTCGGCAGAACGGGATCGGTGCTTGTGGGACCGTACGAAAAACTTCCGCGGGTTTTTCAAAAGAATTAAAGCTTGATAAAGGTATTAAACTTGATTGGGATGTTCGTTCTGGAGTTGTGGTAAATGATGTATTAGTTGTTCTTTGGCAAGATAACGGGTCAGTTACGATGCTATTGACAATTTATGGAATTACTGGTGAAGAATGGGAGATAGAACAGGAAAGACGACAACCAAGGGAAACAAGCACTAATACAGCAAAAGTTCGAGCGGTGTTTGGTCCCGAATTTAAAAAAAAATTAAAAATTCTGAAAGTAATCGACGATTACAACCACTACATGAATGGCATAAATATCGCAGATCAATTACATTCGTATTACAGTACGCAAAAAGTAGCACAGCGAAATTGGATGTCCTTTTTTTTTTAGCTGCTCGATATTGTAATTATCAACTCATATTGGATCATTCGAACTGCAGGATCAACGCAAAAGCAGCAAGAGTTCTATCACGAGCTTGTCTGGGATCTTATTAATTTTGCAAATGATACTGGCGAAATTCAACTGAGAAATAATTTGAATAATAAAGAAGTGAAATGGCCAAAAGTAACAAAACATTTTGAACTCTCAGATTAACGACTGGTTCCTGGGAACCACTTTATAGAGTGGAAAAAAGAACGCGAAGCGTGCAGGTGGTGTACGTGGTTGGCAAACAAAAAAGAGATAGAAATGGATTGGAAAAATCCATATAGAAGTCATTTTTGGTGCGTAGCGTATAACGTGCCTCTGTGTTGCAATAATATCAGGAATTGTTTTTTACAATTCCATACCCAATAAATAAACACGAATTTATTTTTTTTTGTATTACATCGTTGCGAAAACGTGGTGACGGTTTTTTTTTTAATTTTTTTTTATTAATTAAATAATTTTTTTTTTATTAATTAAATAATTTTTTTTTTATTAATTAAAAAATAATTTTTTTTTAAGTTTAAATTTTAAATTGTACATTTGATAAATAATTAATTAATAAACACAAATTTATTTTTTTTTGTATTGCATTATTGCGAAAACGTGGTGACAGTTTTTTTTTTAATTTTTTTTTTTATTAATTAAAAAATAATTTTTTTTAATAGTTTAAATTTTAAATTGTACATTTTGATAAATAATTAATTAATTAGGCAATTCATTTATGATTTCATAATTAATTAAATTCTGTTAAATTAGTATTGATTTATTAAATGATAAAGTCGAGTCATTGTTTGTGACACGTGCCATATGTGACACTGCGGCTGGAAATTATTCCATGTGACTCAGGCTCTTAGAAATCATTTTAACCAATTAAAACGAAGTTTTTAATAAGAAAATTCTTCTCTAAGCCCGATTTACTTTTAATCATTTTAGCGTACAAATTTGTCTGCTAAAATGGACGGTTTAAGAGATAAGTAAATTCTACAATTATATCACGTGTCATATGTCGTAAATGTTTGTTTATTTTAGACATCCCTTATATTTTTCATATTTTTTGTATTCTCACTCACTTTTATTTATTTATTTGAACATTTTCGAAAACTTTTACACTTTATTTATTTTAAAATATTTTGAAAACTTATGAAAAAATATAACATAATATTTTATTTTTACTTACTTATTACATTATTTTTCGAACATTTTTAAAAACTTTTATACTTTATTTACTTCAAAATATTTCGAAAACTTACAAAAAAATATAATATTTTTAAAAAATAATAATATTAAAGAATTTTAAAATATTTCGAAATCTTACAAAAATACATATAATATTCTCATTTTCGTTTATTTACTACAGTGTTTTTTAAATATTTTAAAGGTAAATAAAAAATAATAATATTAAAGAATTTTAAAGTATTTCGAAAACTTATAAAAAAATATAATATAATACTCTTATTTTTGTTTATTTACTATAGTGTTTTTTAAATATTTTAAAGGTAAATAAAAAATAATATTAAAGAATTTTAAAATATTTTGAAAACTTACAAAAAAATATAATACTTTCATTTTGTCTATTTACTATAGTGTCTTTCGAATATTTTTAAAGATAAATAAAAAATAATAATATCAAAGAAATAATAGTGATAATAATAGTAACAAAAAATAATCTTTTTATTTTTCAAAATTTGTATTATTTTTGTAAAAAAAATAAATAAAAATATAAATAAAAATATAATATAATTTTAAAAAGTTACGAAAATAAATGTAAACTTGCGAAATATTATGAAATATTGTGAAAATATTATAAAATTTTACGAAATTTTGTGAAAATTTTTGTAAAATATTGTGAAAATCTTGCGAAACTTTGCGAAATCTTGCGAAATTTTTGCAAAATATTGTGAAAATATTGCGAAATATTACGAAATATTGCGAAAATTTTTTGCAGAAATTTCCGAAGGTGTTGGAAATTTCTTGATATATAAACTCATAGGCTTGTGAGTCAATCTTAATTAAAACTTGAACTAGTTTGCGAATCTTATAGTAGGTTTGCAAGTATACCTGCCATCCAAATTCAAAATCCAAATGTCAAAATTCCAAATGTTAAAATCTCAAATCCCAAATTTCAAATTATAATTAATATTTTTTGCCAAAATCCCAAATCTCAAATCCCAAATATTAGTAATTTGTGCATTTTAATATTCCAAATCCCAAATGATTTGGGATTTGAGCAACATGTATATTTGTGAATCTTAAAAATTTTATTTGTTGCACAACAGATAGAATAATAAAAAAAATTCTATCTGTTACACAATGGATAGAATAATAAAAAGATTCTATCTGTTGTGTAATAGATAAAATAATAATAAAAATTTTATAAATTGCGTAACAGATAAAATTTTTAAGGTTTACAAGTCTACTGTAAAACTTGCGAGCCTGTTATAAAACTTATGAGCCTGTTATGAGGCTTGTGAGACTCAACTCAACTCAATTTATAAGGAACTTTACATATTAATATCCAAGAGTATTTTATTTCTAGATAACAAAATTATAAATAAAATAAAAAAAATATATCAAATTTTTAATGTAACTTTACTGAATAACATCAGGAAATTTTTTATGTCGGAAGTTATTGTAATAATTTCGTTTTCAAAGGTTATTGAAGGTTATCGGACCAATAACCTTCGCAAATATTATGTTTATTATGATAAAGTGAAGGTTATTGAAGGTTATCGATATCAATAACCTCCAGAGTATTACGTTTTATTAATAAAAATGAAGGTTTTCGGTACCAATAACCTTCGTAAATATTACGTTTATGTTGGAGGTATTCAAAGGTTATCGGAGTGAAGGACTTCGAAGGCTTACGTTTAAAAAAATTTACTGATGAATTACCTGTTACTGTAAAAATCAAACAAAACAAGAAAATTGTAATATAAAGATTGTGTTAANGAATAATAAAAAAAATTCTATCTGTTACACAATGGATAGAATAATAAAAAGATTCTATCTGTTGTGTAATAGATAAAATAATAATAAAAATTTTATAAATTGCGTAACAGATAAAATTTTTAAGGTTTACAAGTCTACTGTAAAACTTGCGAGCCTGTTATAAAACTTATGAGCCTGTTATGAGGCTTGTGAGACTCAACTCAACTCAATTTATAAGGAACTTTACATATTAATATCCAAGAGTATTTTATTTCTAGATAACAAAATTATAAATAAAATAAAAAAAATATATCAAATTTTTAATGTAACTTTACTGAATAACATCAGGAAATTTTTTATGTCGGAAGTTATTGTAATAATTTCGTTTTCAAAGGTTATTGAAGGTTATCGGACCAATAACCTTCGCAAATATTATGTTTATTATGATAAAGTGAAGGTTATTGAAGGTTATCGATATCAATAACCTCCAGAGTATTACGTTTTATTAATAAAAATGAAGGTTTTCGGTACCAATAACCTTCGTAAATATTACGTTTATGTTGGAGGTATTCAAAGGTTATCGGAGTGAAGGACTTCGAAGGCTTACGTTTAAAAAAATTTACTGATGAATTACCTGTTACTGTAAAAATCAAACAAAACAAGAAAATTGTAATATAAAGATTGTGTTAATTAAAAAAAAGTAAATATCAAATTTAAAAACTTCATTTTAATCTATCAATTTAATATAACTAAAGAGATTCAAAAAGTTTTATTGAAATCTTAACATATGGATGAATTTGTTTGATTTGTTTGATTTTTTATGACTAAAAAAGAAAATTAATAAACAGTTCACTAGTAATAATTTTTTTTTTTAGATTTTTTAGATTTCGTAATCAAACAAATCTGTCTATATGAACAATCTGGAAATACAATATTAAATGAAGATTTTACAGATAATAATTAGTATTTAATTTTGTTAAAAATTAATATACTTATTTAAAAAATAAATTTTTTGAAAAAAGTTTAATAATAGAAAAAATTTTTTAAAACAATAAATTTTTAAAATATCAAAATTACAAAAAATAATATCTGTAATATTATAAAATTTTTGTAATATTATATGAAAAATTACAATTTACACCTAAAAAAATTGATTTTTTTAGATATAAATTTCGTAAGTTTCATAAATTTCTGTAAATTTACATCTCAAAAAGTTTCTTGATACTAATATAATGAAAAATTATATAATATCAAATATATATCAGATATATATTAAATATCTGATATTATATATTAAATATCTAATGTTATATATTAAATACATATTGGGTACCTGATATTGTACAATTTTTTGTTTAATATCAGATATCAGATATAAACCAGATTTATAATATTTTGACTAGATATGTAAATAGGCAACAGATTTTTAATTAATTTGTAACTGATTTGTATTAAAATTTTATCAATTTTTAATTATTCGATATATGAAATAAAATCATATAACAAGTTGTTTTTATAAACTAATACATGTTTTCAAAATTGATTTTTTTTTGAATTTTTAACATTGGTCAAATAAAAAAAAACAGATAAAATTTTTGGTACAAATAGGTAGGGAAATATATATGATATATAAATAGATAAAAAAATACACAAATAAATAATTAATTTTTGATGCATTAAAATTTTGCTGATTTTTGATTATTCAATATGTATAAAGTATTTTGCTTTTTTTGAAAAAATTGTCTTTTATAAAAATTATTTTAACTTTTGTCTTTTAAAATATTTCAACTTATTATAATAGATTGTTTTACATGCAAGTATAATTTAAAATTTACAAATTTCTAATATCTATAGTTATATATATTTTCTAAATTACTTAAAATTTAAAATTTAAAATTTGAAATTTGAGATTATATATAGTATTTGGCATCTGGAATTTCAGCACTATATAAATAATTTGGATTTTGGAATTTGGATTTGGAATTTTGAAAAATAATTAACTTTTACTTTCTTTAATTTTCATCTTCTTTTTTATATCTAAATTTGAAGCTAAACAAATCTTAATTTATCTTTGCTTTTTCAATTCAGACTCTAACAACATTAAATTTCTAAAAAAACTGGAATAGTGTTCTAAACTATTAAACTATTAAACTAAACAGTAGTTTGATAACATTGTTATAGGTACACCTTGAATAAGAACCAATACTTATTAATGCTATGTAAAAAAACTTCTCGAATTTTTCACAGGTTGAAAATTCACAAATACTATACATATTAGGTACCAGATAAGTATAGTATTTGTGAATTTTTGACTAGTGTTTATAGTTCTGTTAGTTTCAATCCTTAATAATGATATATAAAAATCTCTCCATATAGTCACTTTTGATTATAATTACATTTTTTATTTATGGTTCTGAGGGGTGTGACTATATAATATTTTAAGATACTGTATAAAAATTATTATTAAATTCAAAGAAATTTGAAATCTCTGGTATTATATGAAAAGAGAATAATTATTTATTGATTTTAATGGAATAATTGATCATATAAATCTATAAATCATCACTTTCAATATGCCCTTTAGAAAATGCATTCAAATAGTGTAAAAATTCAATTAATTGTTTTTTACATAACAACAAATCAATAAATATTTAATCAGCAATAATCTTTTTAGTCCAATCTCTACTATCAGTTACCAAACCCATTAAATAAGAAGAATTGCTCAATATTTCAAACCAAATTTTCTTATTATCTGTATCAAAGTTGTACTAAATAAAGTTAAAGCACTCCATAATGTGGTTAAATCCTGAATATTTATATATAACCTTTAAACAGAGAACAAAAAAAAGAGTTAACATTATGTAAATAGATTCTACGAATAAGCTTAAATAAACAATTGAGAATAATTATTAAAATTTTTTTTTGGTATAAATATTTTTTTAAAATATAAAATCGATAAATTTTCAGTAGCTTAATAAATAAAGTTAATATATTATATTTATATACAAGTAAAATTAATCTTTGGAAGATTTTCAAATTCTAATTTATTCATCCGTGCCATCATTCATAAAATGCAGGATCTTGATGTATATATAACACCTTTACACTTTAAATAATATTTATAAGAAAAAATTCAAATCCTCAATTAATAATTACAAAATAACAAGTGAATGTGAACAAACTTCCGATCATGAGTCATGTTCCCTACGAGAATATAGATTGACAATTTCAAATTATCAAACAATTCTTTCCGTATTATCTTTATTTTGAATTTGTTATTTTTGAAATAAAATAAATATGTACATAGTACAAATACAAAAATGATGAGGGAATAAAAGAATAAAAATAGAAACTATATAAAATTATATATATTTCAGTAATTAATTATTTATGACCTTTTTTTCCCTCCATTTGTTTGACTCGCTAATGCGTGTCCAGTAGTCTTAATATGTGAGAACAGTAGGTTTCTGCTTGAAAAGACTTGTGAACATACATTACATTTTTGCTATAAAAATAAATATATGAAATTAGTTACTTGGTATTTTTTCATAAAGCAACAAAAAAAATTTCATAAAATAAAAAATAAAAATAAAAAGTATACCTTATCTGAATCTTCATTTTTCTTCTTCTTTTTTGATTTTTTCTTATCTTTTTTATCAACGTTTTCTCGCTGATTTGGTTTTTCTTCCTTCAAGAAATAGGGAGTTGCACCCGATTCTTCATCAGACTCAAATCCGCCACGATATGAACTTTTTGCTCTTTCTAAAGTCTCTGATATTATAGTTTCATCAGATACTGATTTATTATCTGTAGATAATTTTGTATAGTCATCTTCATCTTCATAATTTAGAACAGGATTCCAATTTTGATTCTGTCGTTTTTTCTTTAGTTTTTTATTATTCTTTGTACTTTTTATTAGATCAATTTCATTAACTTCATTATCTTCTCTATTAATACTATTTAATAATAGTAGATCATCGATGCCATTAGAAGAATCCGTAGTTTGTGTTTCATGATCTTCAATGACCTCATCATCTTGGTTGGAAGCATTTTTTTTAGTTGTATTTATAAATTCTTCGGCATCTTCATACATCTCTTCTTTCAAAATTGCAACATTTTTTAGATGTTTTTTACTTTTTTCATGATTGTTCCATTGTTTTTCATGTTTAAAAGTTTTATTACATGCCACACAAAAATATTCATTATTGAGTGTATCGCTTTCTTCACTTTCATCATCATCACCGTAATCTTCAATTTTGACTTTTGCCCATTCTGGTTCTTGATATTCCTGAAGTTTGGCTAAATATTCTGCACGATCTCGAGCTGCACGCAATTTAACATCAGCAATCTGAGCTTCTTTTTTTCGTTCTGTGAAAGCTTTATATGCTTTATATCGAGGATCCCGTTTTTTCACAAATTCAACTAAAGACTAATAGAAAAATAAGTAAATAAATAAAAAAAAATAAAAAATAAGAAATATTATAATAAGTAAATAAGTAAATGAGTAAATAAATAAATAAATAATAATAATATCTATAGTATCTAATATTTACTCTAACAGTATCATTATATTCTTTACGAGCCGTATCCCGAGATTTCTTATTCTCTTTCTCCATGACTTTTTTAAAAAGACGATCAGGCGCCTACTTGAAAAATCAGAAAAATTAGAATTTACTTTTTGAATAATAAAAAATAGATTAATATTTAAACTATTTTGTAAAAACCCGAATAATTGAAATTCAAATAAATAAAAAATTACCTCAGATAAACGATATTTATCAAACCATTTGAAACTTTTATGTGTAGCGAAACTCGTCCACATATTATAGAAATTTGATATAGAATTTCCAGGAATTTGATAATCTTGATCTGGAGAAGTATTGCTATCACCGAATGATGGATATGGATAAAATTCTTTAGAACTTTCATCTCTATCATTTATAAATGCTTCTTTTTCTTCTTCAGCTAATTTCATAAAAACTGTTCTATAAACTGTATAAAATCCCTTTTTAAAATATAAAAAAATAAAAGAATTGATAATTGAATATAAATAAATATATTTTCTATTATTATTACTATTATTCTATTCTATTATTCCTATTCTTATTTTAAATATTTTTAAATAATTTAAATAATTTAAATACGTTTGTATTATCATTAAATCCACTGTAACATCCTGCACTAAAATATTTCATTAAATCTTCAACATCCATTCCTCGTACTGAACTTCTTATATGACTATCCCTAATTTCATATCCATCATAATCTTCATCTATATCGTCATCTAAATAAAAAACAATAAATAAAAATATAAATTTTATTAAAAATATCATAAGTGATTTACTCGATCTTTAAAATACCTTCTCTTAAAATAGCATCACGATGACCATCATACCTAAATATAAATATAATATTATAAGTATAAAATAAAATAAAATTTTAATCTAATAACTTTTAAAGAAATGCTATTTTCAAGTTTATGAACCAATCTCTTTCATTCGGATCTGATAAAACTTCATATGCTTGCTGTATAAGAGTAAATTGTTTAGTTGCTATATCAACTCTATGATGATTTTTATCAGGATGCCATTCCAATGCTTTCTTTCGATATGCTTTTTTAAGTTCTTCAGGTGATGCAGAACGTTCGACACCTAATAATTCGTAATAACAAGTTCGCATTTCTTTAATAAACCCAAATTTTCGAATGCACAAGACATTTGACCTCACCCGAACTTCACGTGATCAATTCTGACCAATAAGGATATAAAATTGTCCTATCCCTTAAACCGTCCGTTTTAGCGGACAAATTTGCCTGCTAAAATAATTAGGCCCAAAAATAATTTTTATACAGTGCGGAACCTCTATAACCGGTCAAAAATTTTGCTATTTTTAAATGTATGTTACACCTGCCAAAAGAAGTAAATAAAAATTTTAACCGTTAATTTCGATAGATCATATCAAAAGCTACAGAAATTATCGGTTTTTGCACGTTTTACTATAAAAAATAAAAATTGCAAATAATAAATTTTGTGTGACTTTCTAAAAATATTACCATTTTGTAGTGTTTATGTTGCCCAATCATTTTANAGTTCTTCAGGTGATGCAGAACGTTCGACACCTAATAATTCGTAATAACAAGTTCGCATTTCTTTAATAAACCCAAATTTTCGAATGCACAAGACATTTGACCTCACCCGAACTTCACGTGATCAATTCTGACCAATAAGGATATAAAATTGTCCTATCCCTTAAACCGTCCGTTTTAGCGGACAAATTTGCCTGCTAAAATAATTAGGCCCAAAAATAATTTTTATACAGTGCGGAACCTCTATAACCGGTCAAAAATTTTGCTATTTTTAAATGTATGTTACACCTGCCAAAAGAAGTAAATAAAAATTTTAACCGTTAATTTCGATAGATCATATCAAAAGCTACAGAAATTATCGGTTTTGATCAAAAAATTTTAAGATTTGCCGGTGTTACATAGATTTGAAATTTACACGTTTTACTATAAAAAATAAAAATTGCAAATAATAAATTTTGTGTGACTTTCTAAAAATATTACCATTTTGTAGTGTTTATGTTGCCCAATCATTTTAGCTTAGAAATGCATGTATAGATTATTATAAAAATTTTGAGTTGCATTATGTCTTCGCGCAAAAAATTAGCTGCAAAAAAGAGAGCAAAAAATCAAATTCGCAATGTAAATACAGGTCAATTTATAGAGCAATATTCAACAAGTGATGATGAATATACATTATCAAGTGATGGTTATTCAACAGATAGTTCATATGAAAGTTATTATGCCCAAAGAATATTAAAACTTGGGGATATAGTTTTTAATTTAACAGAGATTGATGAAAAAAAGAAAGCACCATATGTTGGAAATTCTACTGCAACGTATTATCGAAAATATGGACCATCTGGTACATTTACAAAAGCAGCTAAAGGTTCATTATCAATTAACCAATATTTTACAGCAAATATTACCAATAATTCACAAGAAGTTTCAATTGATGAAATAGAAACTAATACAGAATCAACAAATGATATATTGCAAGTGGAAAATTCTGAAAGTTTGCAAGAAGGAATAATGGATATTGATACTGAAGATATTTTACAATTAGAAGATTCTGAAAGTTCACAAGAAGAAGAAATAGATATTAATGATAATGATATTGAAAATATTTTTTCACAAAAAATAAAAGATTTAGAATTAATTTTTCAAGATAAAAACAAGTTTACTGTATATGAATATTTAAAGTATCGTTCAATTTATGAATTTTTAATTAATTGGAAAAAAAAAGATATGTCTCGCGATGATGCTGCATTTAATGCTGCACAAAAAGTTTTTGATAAAGGGGTATATTTCGCAAGAACAATCAAAAAATGGACTAAATACTGGCTTGAAAATAAAACAATACCAATATCAATACAAGGTTGCCATCAAAAAACTAAATCATTCATTGATGATGAAGATATTATTAATGACAGTCTTACTTTTATTCGACAAAACAGTGGAAAAATAACACCAAAAAATTTTCAACAATTTATTAATTTAAAATTTCTTTCAAAAATAGAGGGGAAAAAATCAATTACATTAAAAACAGCTCATATTTGGCTTAAAAAACTTGGATTAGTTCCACAATCTAAAAAAAAGGGTATTTATTTTGACGGTCATGAAAGAGATGATGTATTGAAATATCGTGAAAAATTTTTAAAAGAAATGAAAGAATTGGAACAATTTATGCCAACATTTATTGGAAATGAAATGACACAACTTAATCCAGAAATTCCTTCAAATCAAAAATTACATATATTTATCACACATGATGAATGTTTATTTTATGCAAATGATGATCGTCCGATAGTATGGACACCAATTGGAGAACCTCCATTAAGAAAAAAAGGTCATGGCAAATCAATTATGGTTAGTGATTTTTTACTTGAAACAATTGGCAGATTAAAATTAACTCCTGAGCAATCCTTATTAAATCCAAATATACCAGTTGAAGCACGTAAATTTTTAAAACCTGGAAAAAATGAAGAAGGTTGGTGGACAGCAGAACATTTGATTGATCAAGTTATCAATTATGCAATTCCTATTTTTGAAACTACTTATCCAAATGCAATTGCTGTAATGGCATTTGATAATAGTACCAATCATGGTGCAATGCCAGAAGATGGTTTAAATGCTACAAAAATAAATGTTAATCCTGCAGGAAAACAGCCACGAATGCATTCAACATTTTTTGGAACAGATAATATATCACAATCAATGGTTTTTCCATCAGATCATCCACAATATCCAAATAAAGCTAAAGGTATGTGACAAATTCTAATAGAAAGAGGATTATGGAAAGAAGGATTAAAAGGTGAATGTAAATTATGTAAGGGAAAAGAAAAAAAAATAGATTCTCAAAGAATTGATTGTTGCATGCATCGAATTTTATCATTAAAACTATACATGTTCCCAAAATTGATTTTGAATTTTTGAGGTATTTCGACTTTTTGAGATTTATGCAGAATCTATTCTATATATGAAAGTAAAAAAAGTATTTAGTTATGTGTATCTTTAATCAAAAAATAAATCTAGGTGGTCAAAAAATTTCAGGTTTTAAGTAAAATAATTTCGTCTTCTATGAAAAACTATTTCGACTTTTTTCCCCGAAATTGTAATTTCGGGGTTTTAAAATAATTTTGCGTGCAAGTATAATTACAACCAGATTTTATTTCTCAAAAATCTAGATTACAAATTGAAATAGAAAAAAGATGTCCTAAATGTATTTTTTATCCTGAACTAAATTTTATAGAAATATATTGGAGTGCAGCAAAACATTACACTAGAGAACATTGTAATTATACTTGGGTAGGATTGCAAAGAATTGTTCCTGAGGCTTTGGATTCAGTTCCTTTAATTACAATTCATCATTTTGCACAAAAATCTTGATGTTATATGGATATATATAGGAAGAGAATTACTGGTAAAATGGCAGAATTTGCAGCAAAAAAGTATAAATTTTATAGAAAAGTTCCTGATAACATTTACAATGAACTTGAATCAGTTATTATTAAATAAATAAATATTAGATCACTATTTCGATCATTTTGATTATTGCTAAATCTATTTTTTAATTGGTTTATATATAAAACACGTGATTTTTACTAATCAGGAAAATCGATTCTATTATATGAGAAGAGTCTAATTTTTCTTACCCCAGTTAAATCCAATCACTAGATCAAGTTTTATTTAAGATTTTATAGGTTCCTATTATAGAGGTTCTGCACTGTATTAAATCTTAGCTGAAATTAACCAAGATAACTCCTGAATGGTTAGGTCACATCATCAGGAAATTTTTTATGTTGGAGGTTATTGTAATAATTTCGTTTTCAAAGGTTATTGAAGGTTATCAATATTAATAACCTCCAGAGTATTGCGTTTTATTAATAAAAATGAAGGTTTTCGGTACCAATAACCTTCGTAAATATTACGTTTATGTTGGAGGTATTCGAAGGTTATCGAAGTGAAGGACTTCGAAGGCTTATGTTTAAAAAAATTTACTGATGATGGTAACACCAAAGCTATGATCTAACCCAGTATCACTAACAGATTTTTCACTCCACGTGATATTTCTAATTTTGCTGAATTTAATTGGACCATAAGTTGTCAGATGATCAGAAATATTTCACGTGTTGTCTCTACGGGAGTGATGAATGTTAGGTGATGAATATGTTTTCCACATGTAAAAAAATTCTAAGTCCCTAGGATATTTAATAAAAATTGATATTCGAAGGGTATGACACATGGTGATAAATATACTACCCCTGATAAACCCTAACCCTAACCCCTGCGTAGGGATGAAAAATCTGTTGGTGATACTGGGGTAGATCAATATTACCAACAGATTTTCACCCCTACTCAGGGGTAGTGTATTTATTACCATGTATCACACCCTTTAAATATTAACTTTTATTAAATATCCTAAGGTTTTAGAATTTTTTTACATGTAGAAAACATATTTGTCACCCAATATCCATCACACTGTAAAGACTACATGTGAAAATATCTGATTACCTGTCAGATTATGGTCCAATAAAATTCAGAAAAAATTAAAAATATCACATGGAAGTGAAAAATCTGTTATGTTACAGCATATGTCATGTTTCCCAAACTAATGGCAAATTTTTAAGTTATGTGAAATTCGCTATGCTTAGCCCGAGAGGTATCCCGAATGCCAAACTTCTCAAAATCACCTCAAAAATTAATTTTGACTACTACATATCTCATTAGGAAACTTTTCAGAGTGTAAATTTACAGAAATTTACACTTAAAAAAATCAATTTTTTTGACTTTGATTACTATTTATAAGACAGGGAGCGATCAACAAAATAAAGTTACTATGCAATAGGGGTATTTCATCAGGAAATTTTAATAGGCAAAAATTTATGCAAATTTTCACTTCGAAAATTTCCGACACCTTCAGAAATTTCCGCAAAAAATTTTTGCAACTTTTCACACAGTTTTCGAAAATTTTCGCAACTTTTCACACAGTTTTCGAAAATTTTCGCAACTTTTCACAAAGTTTTCGAAATTTTTCACAACTTTTCACAAAGTTTTCGAAACTTTTCGCAACTTTTCACAAAGTTTTTGAAACTTTTCGCAACTTTTCACAAAATTTTCGAAACTTTTCGCAACTTTTCACAAAGTTTTCGAAACTTTTCGCAACTTTTCAAAAAATTTTCGTAAAGTTTCGCAAATTTTTCCGTAAAGTTTTCAAAATTTACAAAATTTTTTATTATTTTTCAAATATTATTATTATTTTATTATTATTATTATTATTTTATTTACATTAATACAAAAATTTCCGAATATTTAAAATTATATTTTTTATTTCTTAATCCTCGCTTTCTATATTTACTATTTCATTATGATATTCTTCATCTTCACCTTCTTCATCTTCGTCATCTTCGTCATCGTTATCTTCACCTTCGTCACCTTCTTCACCTTCTTCACCTTCTTCACCTTCGTCACCTTCATATTCATCATTTTTTTTACCTTCATATTCGTTATTTTCTACTTTTCTTTTGGATTTTTTAAAATTTTTTCGTAGAGTTTCGACTTCAATAATTTTTTTCTTTCCTTTGTTTCTTTCGGGTTCTATCTGTTTTTCAGAATCTTTCTGTCTTTCTGGAGATACTGGTCTTTGGGGAGTTGGAGATGAGTCCGATTCGTATTCAAAACCTTCTTCATTTTCAATTTTTCTCTATTTTTTAAAATTTTGTTAGTTTTCAAAAATTTTAAAAATCTGGCGTGATATGAAATTTACTTACTAAATTTCTTGCAAGAGCCGGTTGTATAATTTCTTTTGACATTTTGATAACTTCATTTTTCGGGTTGAGAAAATTTTCTGAAATAGAAATCACCCAGGCGATTTGAAGATTTGGAATATTTTTTTTCTTAGGCCAGACATTTTTAATTATTTTTGTCATATATGTGTCATTTTCGTCGTTTTCGATTTTTTCAAATAATTTACAAAAACAATTTGAAACAGCAAGTTTCTTCTTCCACGCCGCAATTTCAGATGCTTTCGCTACGTTACTAATTGGAGGTAACATATTGCTGAAATTTTCAAAAATTGCTGTTTTTACTCGCACACACAAGGTGCCTCTAAGAGAACGGAGCCTTTTTGATAACTATAAATTTTTAAAAAAATTAATTACAAAACTCTTCAAAATATCAATTTATAGATTTTACTTACAGGTTTTCGAATTTTTTTTTCAAAATATGGTTCCCATTTACTATCCAAAGTGGAGAAAAATTCATTATCAGATTCTCTTAGAAAAAATTCGGCAGATTCTTTGAATTCGTCATAATTGGGATATATTTTTTTTTCTAACAGGTCTTGAGCAGACTTAATTATCACAGCCTATTTATAAAAATTGTTAATATTACGAACATTTGCGAAATGTTCAAATTTTAATATTATACTAACATCTATACAAGCTTGATCATGTGAAAGTATGNAGATTTTACTTACAGGTTTTCGAATTTTTTTTTCAAAATATGGTTCCCATTTACTATCCAAAGTGGAGAAAAATTCATTATCAGATTCTCTTAGAAAAAATTCGGCAGATTCTTTGAATTCGTCATAATTGGGATATATTTTTTTTTCTAACAGGTCTTGAGCAGACTTAATTATCACAGCCTATTTATAAAAATTGTTAATATTACGAACATTTGCGAAATGTTCAAATTTTAATATTATACTAACATCTATGCAAGCTTGGTCATGTGAAAGTATGACGACTTCTTCTTTAATAGTTTTTATTTCTTCTTTCATGTCTTCTTGATTTTTTTTAACTTTTTCTAGAAGTGTTTTTAGATTATCCAATTTTGAAAAGATTCTTCTTGTAACGGCTTGAAACATAAAAAATTTTTGGTCATTTTAATTTTTTTTGAAATAATTAAACCAATATATTATTATACCATCATTCATTTGATCTACCGAAGACGAGGTTAAGTCTGAATCTTCAGATTCTAGTAGTGGACGTGGAAATAAAGAAGGACGTGAAGCTGAAGCCGAAGAAGGGCGTAAAGCTGAAGTCGAAGAAGGGCGTAAAGCTGAAGCCGAAGAAGGGCGTGAAGCTGAAGCTGAGGAAGGGCGCGAGGAAGAAGCGCGTGAATATGAAGAGGTGCGCAAAGGGTTTTGTTTTTTTTTTTTAAATAATTCGTTCAAATTGCTCATCTTAAATAATAAATAAATATTTCATAAAAATAAACAAAAAAAATAGTAATGTTACGGAAAATGCAAATAAAAAAATTGAAATAAATAGTAATGTTATGGAAACTAATAAAATACGTGCAGTATTATTTGATTATATTCTAAAGTATGTAGATTTGAAAGAATATAGCATATAGTAATAACTAATACATACATACTTTATTACCAGACAATAAAATAAAATTTGTAGCGTTATCGAAATAAAATAAAAAAAAATGTCTGTCTAGAGTTGTTAAACTACAGTTTAAACTCAGTGTATTAATAATTTCATGTAAAGATAATAGTAATGTTACGGAAAATGCAAGTAAAAAATAATAATATTACGGAAAATGAAAAAAAAAATTGAAATAAAAAATACGTGCAATATTATATAACTACATTCTAAGTATGTATATTTGAGAGAATATAAAGAATATAGCATATAATAATAATAGAGCAAAGGAGACAAGGAGTATACCATTGTAAATAAAATAAAAAATACGTGCAATATTATATAACTACATNTTCGAAACAATTTGAACTTTTTTAATATTCTAATATAAACAATGTCTACAAATTTTCAATGCCCACATTGTTCTCGTAATTTTTCAACACGGAATGCATACTCTCAGCATGTTAATCGATGCATTAATACTGTTTATTTAAGTACAGAAGAATCTAGTGAGGATATTTCAGATATTGTCTCAAGTGTTAACGAAATATCATTAGATGATGAAGATTTTAGTCGCATAAATGAATTTCAAATTATTCGAGAAGAAAACTCACAAGTTTTTTACCAATATGAAAGTGATCAGGATTATGCTGGTGATATTTCTTTTGGTGAAATATCACATTCAAGTAATATTCCAGAGGAATATGAAAACTTTGATGAAATTTTACCCGCAAGTTTACAAAGCAATGAAGAACCCGTATCATATTTAAGCAATATTCCGGAGGAATATGAAAACTTTGATGAAATTTTACCTGCAAGTTTACAAAGCAATGAAGAACCCAAAGTTGAAAACATTAAAGAATTTCCAAATGAAGCATATGCGGATTTGATGGCACTTGTTATAGAAAATAATCTTAATAACAAAGCTGGAAATGCAATTATAAAATTCTTTAACAAACATTCGGATTTATCTCAATTGTCACCTCTTCCAAAAAACATCGAAACTGGACGAAAGTTCATGGATAAAATGAATATTTCACAATTGTCATATTCTAAATATTGCGTACTTACTCATAATAGTCAAGATTACTTTGTTCATTATCGTCCCATTAAAAACTGTATTAAAAACCTTTTGTCAAATCCAGATATATTAAAAAATTTGATGTTTAGATATGAAAATTCGAAGGTAAATACTTATATCGGAAATTTCTTAATAATTAATAATTATATTAATAATTATATTAATAAACTGTTAGATCGAGGATGAAAAATCATATGGAGAACANCGAAACCTTTCATAATTCTATTAAATTTTTATTAGATCCATTATTCCAAGGTGATGGTGTTGATTTTAATATTGATGACAAAGATATTTGGTTTTTTCCAAGAATATCCACTATAATCTGTGATTGGCCGGAAGCCTGCACGTTTTCGTTAACTTATAAATCAGCCAATTCGAATTATCCTTGTCATTTTTGTTTAGTTCAAAGAGAAGATCCTATTGATATAAGAAAAGAAGTGATACTCCGTAACCATGTAAATATGAAAGAATATTTTGATAGTAATACAAGTAAATTGGCAGGTTTGGAACAGGTCAATAATTACTTTTGGAGCATCCCGTAAGTTTGTTTATTTATATATTTAAATATTTATATATTTTAAGGGCATATTCTAACCTTATTTGTTTAAATTTAGAAATTTAAACATTTATGCAGCCACTGTACCTGATAGAATGTATCACTTAGATCTAGGTCTATTCAAATATCAAATAGAATTTACTATGGAATTATTGAAGAAAAAAAAATCATTGAATAAAGTAAACGAAAGAATTGCAGATATTCCAAGACATTCACAATTAAAAGTATTTAAAAAAGGGATACAATTATCCCGATTAACTGCAAGCGAATATAGAGATATGATGAAGATCATGATGTTTGTGGTCGATAATTTACAAATTGAAGATCTTTCGGAAGTCTACGTGAAATGGAATGAAATGTATTTACTGAGTAGATCAGAAAAATTTAAAGAAAGTAATCTGGAAAATTTTCAGGTAAAAATAATTATCTGGGATATTAGAAAGGTTGATATACATAAATAAAATATTAATTTATTTAATTATATAGAAAGCAATCAATGATTGAGGTGATCTATTCATTAAATTATTTCAAAATATTTCGAATTCTCATTTGAAATTTCCGAAACTTCACTCATGAATCGGGAATATGGAGCAATAAATGGATATACAACCGAAACATATGAAAGTTTACATAAAACTTATGTGAAGATTTCATATCGTCTCAGTAATAAGAAAGAAGTAGAAAAGCAAATAATGAAAAATGTAAATAAAAAACAATAATTTATCACATAATATTTCGAAATTTAATAATTTTTTATTTTTAGATTCGACGCCAAGCAATTGTCTTGCGAAATCGTGTAGGAAAAACTAAAACTCCAATGGCTTTCATGTACACCGCAAAATTATTTGACTTTGATCTTTCGGAATCCATGATTGAGCAAAATAAAAAAGATCCGAATTTGGATAAAAAAATGATAAAAGGTTTTGAGAAATTTATTGATTGCTTAAAAGTATATCTCAATATTTTGAATATAATTTCTGCCGAAGGCTGCCGAATAAAGATATATAGTTCCGTTACATTAAAAAATGGTGCTATTTTACGTACAAAAAATGATTTTCACCATAGACCATGGTTTAGTAATATTGCTGTCAATATTATACATGTCGTCAAAACTATTGAATTGAGTCAGACGCAATTAAAATTGAGAAAAATTGGAGTTGAGTCAAGGCAAATTTTGATTTTTATTAGTGATTGACGCAATTAGTTGAGTCAGACGCAATTAAAAATTAAAATTTTAAGAGTTGAGTCAAGACCAAATTAGTTTTGACGACATGTATAGTCAATATGAATGAGGAGGAACTTTCTGAATATTTATCAGATAAAGGAATTTGTTATGCACAGGTATATATTAACTATTAAATAATTTTCATAATAAAATGTAGAAGATTACTTAACTCTTTTTTATTATTTAGACATTATTAATAACAGAAATAAGACTATCAAATAAATCACCAATGCATCTTGCACTTGTACAATGGTATGATTTTATTGAAGAAACTCCATTTGTTTACGGCTGTCCTTTATTGAGATTGGTAGAGGTGTACAATTTTATAGAAATAGAAGCGATCGAAGATACAATTCATGTAGTTCCACGCTTTGATAAAAATAATAAATACTTTGTAATGGAATGAGACTGATGAGATCTTATCTTTATTCATTTAAAATATTTAACAAAAAATACAGGAAGAATAAAAATTGACTATAACAATTTACGGTTAACGGTCTGACCAACCACCCTAAGGTCACGAGCACCTTATAAGGTAAGTATTTTCCTTACCAAAGTCATAAACAAAGAAAATATTTGGAAGTAACGCCCGGTTGGCGCAAGATCCCACCTAACAACAACCACACCTCAACAACTCCAAAACCAACGTCCCAAAAGGACTAAGTTCCAAAAACACCATTATAACACTTTATAACTTGTATACCTGCTTACTAATCTACGGTGTCACCAAATATGTCCACCTTAATGTTGGTTAGACGAAACAAAAGTTTCTCCCAGTGAATAAAACAGCTACTTTGACGAAACCAAAGTTTCTTCTAGCAAAAATAAAGTTGGTCTTAACGGGAAAGTCTATCTCCTTAATAAATACTTTGTAATTTAACTGGACCAGTGAGGTCTCGACTTTATTCATTATTAAAATTTATTAAAAAATTACATTGAAGAATAGAGTCTGACTAAGTTAAGCTATTATTCATAACTTTACTACCGCCTAACCTACCACTGTAGAAAGTTTTTAACCTTTCTACTGGGAGGCTACAACCCCACCTACGTCTAGACAAAAGAAAATATTTGAAAGTATATCTACGTTATTTTTATAAACACTATTAATAATAAAATTTTTTATATCTATCCCTATATCATATAAATGTTTTTTTCGTTCTAAGTATGTGTAATCTATGTAAGGCTTTTTACCTTTACTTTTTTTATCTGATTCACCAATATCATTTTTGATTTCCCAATTCAGAAAATCTTTACATCTGTTTTTCCAGCGACTATATAATGTTCTTTTCCATGAACAAAAAATTTCCATTACCATATTTTTCCCTGTTTCTGTCGAATTAACCTTTTTTCTTATTAAACGGTATATTGATTTTGGAATAAGACCTTTGACCAGATCATTAAACTCGAATCTGTCCGAAGGTTGAGTACCAAGTATTTGTCTGTGGTAATTTATCTTTAAAAAATGTCCTCTAGTAATTTTACTCATGAGATCATGAAGACCTATATTTCCTTTTTCTTTTATGTATATTCGTTTAATTATCGATCGAAAAGTAGATTTAAGTATTTTTCCATAGTCTGCACACATGAAGATATGTGAATTAGTTTCCTTGTATTTTTTGCAGAACGGACATTCTGTAGACGTGTATATGTTTGGTTTTCGGGTATGTAACGTAGCCATCGTCGGTAATTCCTCATTAAGTAATTTTAAGGAAAAAGCCCGCAGCGAATTTTCTTTTGAATTAGTTTTATTATTGGTAATTTTCGTTTCGTGCCATGTTTCTATTGACCATTTCCAATTTGTTTCATTTATGATATTTTTGTTTAACCAATTGTTAATACGGTGTTGAAGAAACCATGTTGTTGTTGATTCAATCTCATCTTTCTTTTTAACGAATTCTTTAATTCCAGCGTCGATTTCTTGTTTATTCCATGTAAAGTGACATTGTTGTTCTCTTATAAAGTTTGGGTTGATTTCAAAATTTGAACCTGAATTCACCCCTAATTTTGCTAATTTGTCTGCCTGCTCGTTAAGTAGATCTCCTTTATG
>PQFF01000006.1:263243-278370 GCA_003547095.1 Diversispora epigaea | reverse complement strand
AAAAAAAAAAAAAAAAAACTTCTTTATTATTTAAACTAAATTATAAGTAGTTTAAGTTTATGTTGATTTTCATTATCTTATTATTATAATTGGCTAACACATTTTTTTAATTATAATTATTATTAATAGAAAGTAATCGTTTCTTCTCTTCTATCCTTTCTTTCATCCTTTTACACTCCTTAATGCACTGTAATCTTTCAAAATTAAATGGTTTTAGAAGAAGATTTTTAAAAGCATGAAATTGAAATATTACTACAAATGAAAGACTAGTCATAAATTTTTTGGTACCAAAATCAATAAAAGCTTTCTTTAACGTGAGTCCCTAATTCTCGTAGATTGTAATGGTCCACGTATGATGTAGAGAAATCTGAAAATGTGAATAAAAAATTTCAGATTTGCCTTCTCAGGAGTATTTAATTGGAGTAATTAGCACAACTTTTACATCTTTTATACTGACAATTGCAGGTTCTTTGTAATTATTAAAGTAGATAAAAACTACTATAAAGAAAAAAGGTAATTCGTATTCTCCAAACAAAATGTCTTGAATAATTCTTAATGAACTATTAATTAAACTTATTTTTGTCTATATATTTATTGTTAACATAACTCGCGTGCCTCTTTTCAGTAGCAACACTGGCTCAAGACCATGTACTGTATCAATTAATACTTATTTCATATCTTTGGGTTGATTTGAATATTTAGGATAATTAGATAAAAAAACCATAGATTGTAATATATTATTTGATCTATAATAAGTATTATACATATGTGATTGTTTTCCTCCTGGATTTAAATTTATTTTAAAAGTATTTAATTTATCTTTTACTATTGTATTATGATTATACTTGCACGCAAAATTATTTTGGGACCCCGAAATTGCAATTTTGGGGAAAAAAGTCGAAATAGTTTTTCATAGAAAACGAAATTATTTTACTTAAAACCCGAAATTTTTTGACTACCCAGATTTATTCTTTGATTAAAGATACACATAACTGGATATTTTTTTTACTTCCATATATAGAATGGATTCTGCATAAATCTCAAAAAGTCAAAATACCTCAAAAATCCAAAATCAATTTTGGGAACATGTATAATCATGATTAATACTGTTATTAAATGTATACCTGCCACCCAAATTCAAAATCCAAATGCTGAAATCCCAAATGCCAAAATCCCAAATCCCAAATTATAATTAGTATTTTTTGCCGAAATCCCAAATACTANTTCTTTGTAATTATTAAAGTAGATAAAAACTACTATAAAGAAAAAAGGTAATTCGTATTCTCCAAACAAAATGTCTTGAATAATTCTTAATGAACTATTAATTAAACTTATTTTTGTCTATATATTTATTGTTAACATAACTCGCGTGCCTCTTTTCAGTAGCAACACTGGCTCAAGACCATGTACTGTATCAATTAATACTTATTTCATATCTTTGGGTTGATTTGAATATTTAGGATAATTAGATAAAAAAACCATAGATTGTAATATATTATTTGATCTATAATAAGTATTATACATATGTGATTGTTTTCCTCCTGGATTTAAATTTATTTTAAAAGTATTTAATTTATCTTTTACTATTGTATTATGATTATACTTGCACGCAAAATTATTTTGGGACCCCGAAATTGCAATTTTGGGGAAAAAAGTCGAAATAGTTTTTCATAGAAAACGAAATTATTTTACTTAAAACCCGAAATTTTTTGACTACCCAGATTTATTCTTTGATTAAAGATACACATAACTGGATATTTTTTTTACTTCCATATATAGAATGGATTCTGCATAAATCTCAAAAAGTCAAAATACCTCAAAAATCCAAAATCAATTTTGGGAACATGTATAATCATGATTAATACTGTTATTAAATGTATACCTGCCACCCAAATTCAAAATCCAAATGCTGAAATCCCAAATGCCAAAATCCCAAATCCCAAATTATAATTAGTATTTTTTGCCGAAATCCCAAATACTAGTAATTTGTGCATTTTGGCATCCCAAATCCCAAATTATTTGGGATTTGGGCAACACGTATAATTAAATGTAAAAATATCTATTGTATTAGAATATAAAAGTTTAAAAATAGGTATTGTATTATTAATTACTTGATCTATAAGGTATTCTAAAGTCTACTAACCTTCTTTATTTTTATCAAGATGAAAAATTTTTTTTATTTCTTTAAAAATATTTGAATAATTTGTTATAAGATTATCTATAAGTTTAAACTTTCCAATTGTCTCTAATAAAAAATCACTAATTATTAAAGATTTTTTCTGTCCTTTTTTTCAAAGTGGAGGTTCGCTTAATGGTGTCCAAACTATTGGACAGTTATTATTAGTATAAAAAAGACATTTATCATATGTAATTAAAATATGTAATTTTTTATTATTTTTAAGTTTTAAAAAAACCATTTGTATTTCATCACCAATAAATATAGACATTAATTTTTCATACTCTTTCATTGTTTTTAAAAACTGTTGTCTATATTGTAAAACATCTTCACGTTCATGTTTATCAAAATAAATACCTTTTTTTCAGTATTGTGAAATTAAACTCAATTTACAAAGCCATATTTTTGCAGTTTTTATTAAGATTGATCTATTTACAGTTATTTGAGAAAAAATTTTTGTTTCAATAAATATTTTATAATTTTGTGATGTTGTTTTTTCACAATTAGTTCGAATATAAATTAAACTACTGTTAATTATATTTTCATTATCAATAAATGATTTAATTTTTTGATGACAGCTTTATAATACAATAGGTAATGAATTATTTTTAATCTATTATTTTATTATGTACACTCATTTTACTATCTATTTCATTATGTCTATTCAATTTATTATTTACACTTGTTTCATTATACTTATTAATTTTATTTTCATTATATCTGCTATCTATTCTAATAAAAGAAACAGTTTCATTATTAATCTTGTTTTCGTTATCATCTGAATTATACATGTTCTCAAAATTGATTTTGGATTTTTGAGGTATTTCATTTTTTTGAGATTTATATAGAATCTATTCTATATATAAAAATAAAAAAAGTATCTAGTTATATGTATCTTTGATCAAAGAATTTATCTGGGTGATCAAAAAATTTCAGATTTTAAGTAAAATAATTTTGTCTTTTATAAAAAACTATTTTGACTTTCATCAGGAAATTTTTTATGTCGGAGGTTATTGTAATAATTCCGTTTTCAAAGGTTATTGAAGGTTATCAGACCAATAACTTTCGCAAATATTACGTTTATTATGATAAAGTGAAGGTTATTGAAGGTTATTGATATCAATAACCTCCGGAGTATTACGTTTTATTAATAAAAATGAAGGTTTTCGGTACCAATAACCTTTGTAAATATTACGTTTATTATGATAAAGTGAAGGTTATTGAAGGTTATTGATATCAATAACCTCCGGAGTATTACGTTTTATTAATAAAAATGAAGGTTTTCGGTACCAATAACCTTTGTAAATATTACGTTTATATTGGAGGTATTCGAAGGATATCGGAGTGAAGGACTTCGAAGGCTTACGTTTAAAAAAATTTACTGATGTTTTTTTTCAAAATAATTTAGCATGCAAGTATAGTTTGAATTATTAAGGTTAAAAAAATTTGTGAGTAACTTTGTCTCCTTTGCCGCTATAGTAAAATTTTCACAAAGACCATATTTACGATAATATATTACTATTGAATTGTTTGTATATTGTCCTTTTTTCTTTTGTACGAAATCGATCCACACTAAATCGAATCCAGATAAATATTTTCATCGTTTCTTCAAATATTCATCTGAGTTATATTTATTTTCACTTTTTTCAGAATATGCATTAAAATTACTTTAATTATTATTATATTTATTGTATTTATTAGAAATAAATTTTCCATTGGTGTTATAATTAATTTTTTATTTTTTTGCTACTCTTAAAACTTTTATTAAGGACATTTTTTATATTTTTAAGAAGTACATTAGGAAATTTTACGAGATGGAAATTTGCGCAAATTTTCAAAAGTGTCAAAAACTTCCACAAATTTTCATACGTTTTTTTTTATTTTTTTAACTCATTCACGATTTTTGAAGTACAAAGTGATTTTTTACTAAGATATTTCTAAGATAAATAGAATAGCCTTGTTCTTGGTTACAAAATAATATATATTTCATTCTTATAGCATCGATATTCATGAAATTATTTCAGTTTAAAGAAAAAACGTTTGTGAAAAAATTGTGTGAAAATTTCCAGAAAACTTGTGCAAATTTTTGCAAATTTTCGTGGTGCAAAATTCCACAAAATTGCGCAAAAATTTTTGCAAGTTTCCAAAAATTTTTATATGATTTTTTTTCACAGACGCTCTTTCTTTAAATTAGAATAACTTCGCGAATATCGATACTACTAAGAAGAAATATATATCATTTTATAGCTAAGAATATACATGTTGCCCAAATCCCAAATAATTTGGGATTTGAGTATACCTGCCGCCCAAATTCAAAATCCAAATGCCGAAATCCCAAATCCCAAATCCCAAATCCCAAATTATAATTAGTATCTTTTGCCGAAATCCCAAATCCCAAATCCCAAATACTAGTAATTTGTGCATTTTGGCATCCCAAATCCCAAATTATAATTAGTATCTTTTGCCGAAATCCCAAATCCCAAATCCCAAATACTAGTAATTTGTGCATTTTGGCATCCCAAATCCCAAATTATTTGGGATTTGGGCAACACGTATAGATTTGAGATGCCAAAATACACAAATTACTAATATTTGGGATTTGGGATTTTGGCAAAAGATACTAATTATAATTTGGGATTTGGAATTTGAAATTTGGGATTTGAGATTTGGAATTTCGGTATTTGGGATTTCAGCATTTGGATTTTGAATTTGGGCGGTGTTACCGGAGAGAATTACCATGGTCAAAATATACTAAAACACATGACCATAATATCAAACAACCCTGTACTTTAATAGAATCTATTATATATTAACAGAAATAGTAATATTAATATAATAGTCTTATTTAATAATTAGTAACATTTAACAATAACTAGTAACATTTATTAACATATATTTTAACAAGTCAAATAGTTTTAGTTATACAAATTATAGTAACACAAGTCACATGTTCACGTGACATGGTGACACAAATATTATATAATTATTAACATTTATCATTAACTAGTATTACTTAGTATTAATTATTATTACATAGTATTCATTAGTATTAATTATTAGTATAACATATATTCTATAGTTAGTAAGTTATATAGTAGATATATTAGCCAATAGTATTAGTGCACAGTAAGGCACAGTAATGGCACAGTAACCTGAAAAGTTATAAAAAGGGAACCTATTCGACTTGGTTCCAACAGTTCTGAGTTGTAGAATTTTGTAAGAAATGAAAATTGTCTTATAATAAAATTTTAATAATTCAAACTCCAAGAAATTACTTGTAAAAATTATCCTGTAAATAAAATGTTGAGAATATTATTTAATAAAATACTTTATTAAATAACCCTGAAACTCTGGAATAAATAATCTAATATTATAATTAATTAACGAAAAGATTATTGATATTATGGGATTTATCGCTTGATTGCTTAATTGTATAACATTATAATTCTTGAGTTAATGATAATAATATAACCTGGAACTCTTGGATAATATCATAGAAATAAAGGAGAAGTCGAAACATTACGTTGAATGTAAATGGAGAATATTATTATTTTAAAGATAATAAACCCTGTATTAATAACGACATGAAAGGATACTGGATGAAGATCTTGTGAATGAAGGAATCTAAGGACAACTTAATGAAATAATGAACTAATAAATGAAGAGAAATAACTGAATAACGGATAAAGGATACTTAGATATAAATCAGGAAATAACCGATAAATTATCAACAAAAAGTCTGATTCCCTTTCTAAAATAACTGAATCAGTGGTGCCTTCTAATCAACAGTCTTGTACCTATCGGGGAAGGACTATAAACTCCTAAAAGAACCGTAAAGTCACCCTTAGAATTATGTCTTTACCAAAAGGCAGGTGACAGCGGCAGGTATAGCTAAGAACAAGGCCGTTCTATATATCTTAAAAATATTTTAGTAGAAAATCGCTCTGTGCTTCGAAAATTGTGAATGAAGTTAAAAAAATAAAAAAAAACACATGAAAATTTGCAGAAATTTTCAATACTTTCAGAAATTTATACAAACTTTCACAAGCTTCTGCCTTATAAAATTTCCTAATGTACAAAGTAGGAATAGTAGGCGTAATATGAATTGAGCCAGAAATTTAGTCAGGAATTTAACCAGATTTAATTTAACTAATTAAGCTTGGAATTTAGCCACGACATGATCAAGCGCAATAGCTAAATTTTGACGCAAAAACTAAATAATAGTACAATTCTGATTATACATGTTTCCAAAATTGATTTTGAATTTTTGAGCTATTTTGACTTTTTGAGATTTATGCAAAATCTATTCTATATATGAAAATAAAAAAAATATCCAGTTATGTGTATTTTCAATTAAAAAATAAATCTGGGTAATTAAAAAATTTCAGGTTTTAAGTAAAATAATTTTGTCTTCTATAAAAAACTATTTTGACTTTTTTCTCCAAAATTGTAATTTCGGGGTCCCAAAATAATTTTGCGTGCAGGTATAATTCTGATTAATTAGCACAATTATAAAATTTATTAAATAATTATTTTTAAATTTTTAAAAATAATTAATTTTAACTTTAATTTCAAATCAATTTTATATAACTAAAAGCGATTTTCTACTATGATATTCCTATAACAGATTGGAAAATCTAATTCTTAGCTACAAGATAATATATATTTCATTTCTATAACATTAAAATTTTTTTTTTTACAGGCTAACGTGGTTGTACCTTTATTTATTTTATTATGATGGTAACGAGCTATAATAATAACCTGAAACCATAGTGAACAAAACATATAAATAAAAGTAAAGCTAGAGCTAATTCTCATAAAAAACAATTTTACAGATCAACCTACTGTCTAATTGTTATTAAAGATTGTGAAATGTGATCTCAAGAGGAAACCCCATATATGCCTATATTATATAAAGGACCATGGTTATACTTGCACGCAAAATTATTTTGGGGTCCCGAAATTGCAATTTCAAGGAAAAAAGTCAAAATAGTTTTTCATAGAAGACGAAATTATTTTACTTAAAACCCGAAATTTTTTGACCACCCAGATTTATTCTTTGATTGAAGATACACATAACTGGATATTTTTTTTACTTCTATATATAGAATAAATTCTGCATAAATCTCAAAAAGTCGAAATACCTCAAAAATCCAAAATCAATTTTGGGAACATGTATAACCATGGTGCCATGACTATACATGTTTCCAAAATTGATTTTGAATTTTTGAGGTATTTCAACTTTTTGAGATTTATGCAGAATCTATTTTATATATGAAAGTAAAAAAAGTATCTAATTATATGTATCTTTAATCAAGGAATTTATCTGAGTGGTCAAAAAATTTCGGGTTTTAAGTAAAATAATTTCGTCTTCTATGAAAAACTATTTCGACTTTTTTCCTCAAAATTGCAATTTCAGGACTCCAAAATAATTTAGCATGCAAGTATAGCCATGACTCTTGCTACAAACGGGTAAAAAAAGGGAACCAAAGATACCAAGTCGCAAAAGTCTTTTGCATCAACTCACATCAAAAGACTGCTCCCTTACCACTCTTGTAAGATATATCAACTGGCTTTGGCTATACATATTTCCAAAATTGATTTTGGATTTTTGAGGTATTTCGACTTTTTGAGATTTATGCAAAATTTATTTTATATATGGAAGTAAAAAAATACCCAGTTGTGTGTATCTTTAATCAAAGAATAAATCTAAGTAGTCAAAAAATTTCAGGTTTTAAGTAAAATAATTTCGTCTTCTATGAAAAACTATTTCGACTTTTTTCTCCAAAATATCAATTTCGGGACCCCAAAATGATTTTGCGTGCAAGTATAGCTTTGGTAGAAATAGTTAGATCTTTAGCTCGTATACCTAACTTCCTCCCTTATCACTCATATAAGGTAACTATTACAAAATGGGCGTCGAGGACTTTGTACACCCAAGGTTAGTCAAGTTCTCAGGAAAAACCTCGACCCTCCATTACAACTATACATGTTCCCAAAATTGATTTTGAATTTTTGAGGTATTTCGACTTTTTGAGATTTATGCAAAATCCATTCTATATATGAAAGTAAAAAAAGTACAGTCAACTCACTCTACAACGAATTTTGATATAACGAATTTTTTGATATAACGGATATTTGATAGGGTCCCGATTTTTTTATAATAAAAAAAATTTGATATAACGAATTTGTCTAATTAATTATGCTATAACGTTGTACGAAGTTTATCTGGTGGTCATATATATAAAATATAGTGAATTTTATAGTTATAACAAATTTTTTTTCTGCATAACAAAGGATTTTCAATAAAAATTTCAAATAATTATAAATACATCAGGAAATTTTAAAAGGCGAAAATTTTTCGCAATTTTTCGAAAAGTTTCGAAGTGAAAATTTCTGGAAGATTTTCGCATAAAATTTGCGAAAATTTCCACTTCAAAAAATTTTCAAAAAACTTGCGAAAATTTTCGTAAATTTTCGCGAAAATTTGTGGAAATTTTTGGTCAAATAAAAAATGTTTTTTATTTTGTAACACAAAATGATCTTGTTTATTTACTAAATGAATGATCTTGTTTCGAACTCTTTCAAAAATTATTATTCTCATGAAATTTTAGGACAAAAATTTTCGGAAATTTTCAAAAATTTATTTATTTTCAAGTAAGTATGTTGGTTTTTGACGAGGTTGGGGTCGACCGAAACTTCTTGAGTCCCTTTGGTTATGTTAAACTGATGGATTAGGGTAGAGTTCCTATAAGAAAAGTTCTCGACGTTCCCTTTTCTTGATTAACACAACTCTTATACTACGATGCGTTGCCTTTTCCGTGGTTTTTTTCTGCGTAACAGGTAGTAGTTCAGCAGGTTATGTTCATAACTTTGCTGTTCTTTACCTTTTCCGTGGTTTTTCAGAGTTTCAGGTAGTCGTTCAACAGGTTATTCATAACCTTGCTGTCTAGAAGTAGGATACTCTCGGACGCTAATATGTTTACTTAAAAACAGTGTACAGTTTATTCAATACTGTTTCTAACATCTTTTTTCTTTTCTTTTTCATTAGTATCGATTCGGAATTTTCCAAAGATTTTCGATGAATTTTATTTTTTATTTTTTTTCAAATATTCAAATTAGATTAATTCTTTAGCTTTTTTCGATCACTTTTAAATTAATTGTTATTTTTCGCAATATTTCATAAAAATCTTTATTATGTAAAAAAATATAATAAACTAATATATATATTATACATGTCGTCAAAACTAATTTGACCTTGACTCAACTCTTAAAATCTCAATTTTTAATTGCGTCTGACTCAACTAATTGCGTCAATCACTAGTAAAAATCAAAATTTGCCTTGACTCAACTCCAATTTTTCTCAATTTTAATTGCGTCTGACTCAATTCAATAGTTTTGACGACATGTATAATATATATGCTAGTCATCAGTAAATTTCCGAATAATAATTTCGGTATAATAATTTAATAATCTACTTATTTTCGTTTACAAGTGAAGTTACAAATACTTACAATATTAATCGATAAAGGATATTTTATGGCATCCATTTTTTGAGTTATTAGATTAGTTTTTATTATTTTCATTATTTTCGCAATATTTCATAAAATTTTATGTAAAAAAAAATTATAATAAACCAATGCGTTCTTTATTATGTAGAAATATAATTAACTGATAATATATAATAAACTGATAATAAAATGTAATATAATAAAAAAAATATATATTTTTGAATTTTTTTAATGTTTCAGATCTTTTCGAAATCTATACCCATTCATTTCTTTCTTCTCTTTCACTTTTTCTTTCTTCACTTCTTCGTTCTACGCTTCTTCTTTCTACGCTTCTTCCTACGCTTCTTCTTTCTCCGCTTCTTCTTTCTCCGCTTCTTCTTTCTTCTCTTTCTTCACTTCTTCTTCTTTCTCTTTCTTCACTTCTTACTTCTCTTTCTTCATTTCTTCCTTCGCTTCGTTCTACGCTTCTTCTTTCTACGCTTCTTCCTACGCTTCTTCTTTCTCCGCTTCTTCTTTCTCCGTTTCTTCTTTCTCTGCTTCTTCTTTCTTCTCTTTCTTCACTTCTTCTTCCTTCTCTTTCTTCATTTCTTTCTTCGTTTCTTTCTCTACTTCTTCTTTCTCTTTCTTCACTTCTTCTTTCTTCATTTCTTTCTTCGCTTCTTCTTTCTCCACTTCTTCTTCTTTCCCCGCTTCTTTCTCTTTCACTTTTTTCTCCACTTCCTTCTCCCTCATTTCTGCTCACTTCTCCTTCATCCTCATCCTCATCCTCATTTTCATCTGATGTATTTGAGTCACTTTCCGTTTCTTCGTTAGAATCCGAGTCTTTCAAATCAAATTCTCGGCCAGTTTCCATTTTTTTCTATTAATAAAATTCTTTTTTAGTATTTAAAAAAATTAAAAAATCAAAAAAATCCATATATTTTTAATACTTACTAAATTTCTTTTTAACCTTTTACTTAAAAATTTATTATCATTTTTTAATATTTCATTATTTGGGTTTAGGAAACTTTCGTATATTGCTACGACGAAAGATATTTGTTCTTTGGATACCTTCGAAGTATCCTGCTACGTTTCGTTAATGATTTTTCCACACCAGGTGGTTTCATCATTTTCCAACTTTGAATGTAACTTTTCGTAACATTGTTTGACTATTGATAATGATTTCCAAGCTTTTATCTCACTTGGAGTTGACTTCATATTTATTTTGGGGAGACTTCTAAATACAGAAAATATCAATTTTCTAATTTGGGTAGACAACGCTCCTCTTCTAGACCGGTGCCTTTCTACTAACTTTAAATGATTCAAAATCTTTAGTTAGTTATTGAGATATCTGGATTATAATGTATTCAGTAAAACTTACTTTTCTTTGTAGAATCATATCAAAATAAAACGTCCAGCGTTTATTGCTCCAATTTTCGAAAAGTTCCGGATATTTATTTGCTAAAAATCTTGCTGAAATCTCTTTCAGCTTTTTGGAGTTTGGGTAAATTTTTTTAGAAATTGACTTGTTTGCAATCTCCCCAATAATTTTCTTTTTTTTTAAAAAATATTATCAGTAAAATAGTTTTTTTAATAAAAATAAATAAAATGAATAAATAAAATAAATAAATAAAATACTTACATTAATAAAGGTTTGGTCATACATTTCGTCACTTTCTTTCATCATTTTACTATTTTCCATTATTTTTCGGATATCCGAAACTTCTTTTCGAAGGTTCCCAACTTCTTTATCGATTTTCACCAAATAATTTAATGTACGATCTTCTTTTTTTTTCCTTGCCAACATAGATTCATCTAATAAAATAAATTATATATTATTATTTATTATAAAATATTTTTATTGAAAATTTTTTAAAACATTACTTTCGCCTTCGGAATATTGTTCTTCTCTTCCTTTTTCAGTTCTTCTTCTTTTGGTTGCACGAGTTTCTGGTTCTTCACCACCACTTTCTATTATAATTGGTGTTGTTGATTCTATTAATATATCCTGCATTTCGGTTTCCCATCCTTTTCTCGTTGCTGCTGCTGCTGCCGATGTTGATGCTTCTGATACTTCCGGAGCTTCTGAAGCAGATGTNAATATTTCATTATTTGGGTTTAGGAAACTTTCGTATATTGCTACGACGAAAGATATTTGTTCTTTGGATACCTTCGAAGTATCCTGCTACGTTTCGTTAATGATTTTTCCACACCAGGTGGTTTCATCATTTTCCAACTTTGAATGTAACTTTTCGTAACATTGTTTGACTATTGATAATGATTTCCAAGCTTTTATCTCACTTGGAGTTGACTTCATATTTATTTTGGGGAGACTTCTAAATACAGAAAATATCAATTTTCTAATTTGGGTAGACAACGCTCCTCTTCTAGACCGGTGCCTTTCTACTAACTTTAAATGATTCAAAATCTTTAGTTAGTTATTGAGATATCTGGATTATAATGTATTCAGTAAAACTTACTTTTCTTTGTAGAATCATATCAAAATAAAACGTCCAGCGTTTATTGCTCCAATTTTCGAAAAGTTCCGGATATTTATTTGCTAAAAATCTTGCTGAAATCTCTTTCAGCTTTTTGGAGTTTGGGTAAATTTTTTTAGAAATTGACTTGTTTGCAATCTCCCCAATAATTTTCTTTTTTTTTAAAAAATATTATCAGTAAAATAGTTTTTTTAATAAAAATAAATAAAATGAATAAATAAAATAAATAAATAAAATACTTACATTAATAAAGGTTTGGTCATACATTTCGTCACTTTCTTTCATCATTTTACTATTTTCCATTATTTTTCGGATATCCGAAACTTCTTTTCGAAGGTTCCCAACTTCTTTATCGATTTTCACCAAATAATTTAATGTACGATCTTCTTTTTTTTTCCTTGCCAACATAGATTCATCTAATAAAATAAATTATATATTATTATTTATTATAAAATATTTTTATTGAAAATTTTTTAAAACATTACTTTCGCCTTCGGAATATTGTTCTTCTCTTCCTTTTTCAGTTCTTCTTCTTTTGGTTGCACGAGTTTCTGGTTCTTCACCACCACTTTCTATTATAATTGGTGTTGTTGATTCTATTAATATATCCTGCATTTCGGTTTCCCATCCTTTTCTCGTTGCTGCTGCTGCTGCCGATGTTGATGCTTCTGATACTTCCGGAGCTTCTGAAGCAGATGTTCCTGTTGCAAAATTGAAAATCTCTCTTCTTTTTTTTGCCTTATTACTACATCAGTAAATTTTTTTAAATGTAAGCCTTCGAAATCCTTCACTCCGATAACCTTCGAATACCTCCAACATAAACGTAATATTTACAAAGGTTATTGGTACTGAAAACCTTCATTTTTATTAATAAAACGTAATACTTCGGAGGTTATTGATATCGATAACCTTCAATAACCTTCACTTTATCATAATAAACGTAATATTTGCGAAGGTTATTGGTCCGATAACCTTCAATAACCTTTGAAAACGAAATTATTACAATAACCTCCGACATAAAAAATTTCCTGATGTACTTAAAAGATCATTAACTCTTTTTTTATTTTTTTTATTTTTTTCTTGATAAAAGCTAATTAAAGTTTTTTGCGACATTACGAAAATTTTTAGATATTCGAGGATTTGTTTTAAATAGATATTTAAATATTTATGCAAATATTTTGGAAAATTTTATGGTAAAGTTAGAAGAATTCTGATTCTTTATATACATTTTTTTTTGCATCCTATTTTTCTAAATTTTCTAAATTTTAATAATAACTTCGAATATTTCCTAAATGTATCATCATACTTGTATTATCTTTCATTAGATGTCATCCTTCCTTCCTTTCTTTTGAAACATATCATTCTAATTAATTTTGTAAATCATCTTAGGATACATAATTATGAAATAAAAAAATAATATTATCGAATATTTCCGTATACATATTTGATAATTCATTAAATAATTGTTTTTAATTAAATTTCTACATGTTAAAAAGAAACCAATAATTAATAATAAAAAGAATAATAGGGATGATAGAATTATTGAGGCAAAGAAATAAAGTAAATATCGCATTATATATATATTAATATAATACGAAACTTCATAAACAATACATTTATTAATATAATACAAATAATACAACAATAATTTATAATAATATACTATAAAATAAAATATAATGCAAAATTAAAATAAATATTTATTTACAAAGTATTTATTATGTTTTAACGGGCAACAATTACGCCGGACTTCCTGGAGGACGCACATCATACCCAATTCACATACTCAACAACCTAATGGAAGATGCTAAGGAAAATAAAAAAGAAATGTGGCTGCTATTCCAGGATATCAGTAAGGCTTTCGATTCGGTAGATCCTGAAATGATGAAACTAGCTATGAAACGACTCAAAATCCCTCTAAATGTAATAAAGATTATTAGCTATATAGAAGATAATCGAATTGCTAGAGGGCTAACCGAATACGGTCCAACAGAGCCGTACAGAGTCATAAAAGGAGTAGACCAGGGTGATTCTATCTCACCATTACTATGGTGTATCTTTTACGATCCACTATTAGCAGAAATAGAAAACCTAAAAAAGGGATACGAAATGGAACTCAAATGGAGGGTAGATATGTCATTACAAGAACAAACATGGGAAAAGAAAATGATAACATCCATGGCGTACATGGATGATACCGTTTGGATCACTAGTAACAAAACACAGTTAGAAGACATACTTTTGATAGTTGAAGATTTCTTCAATCTTAATAAAATCAAAGTTAACGCATCGAAATCAGATCTCATTATAATAAATGGAGGGAAACACAACCCCCAATCTGGAATATTCTTCATGGGAGATCAAATCACCCCCACAAAACCAAACGACGCCGTCCGATATTTGGGAGTTTGGATACAAGGTAACGGGAGGAAGACGTATCAAAAAAAGTTGATCGAGGATAAAATCAAAACTACAACATCTATAATGATTCGAAAAAGCTTGACAGACAAACAAAGTAGATACATAATTAACCACGTATTGTTTCCACAAATCGAATATCTACTACAAGACTGCATCTACACAGAGAATGAACTAAACAAGCTGAATACCAGAATCAGAATGACCTTTAAACGGGCATGCGGCTACGCCTCAAAATTACCAGATAGCGTCCTATACTCTACGATGGGATACAAATTATATGACTTATACAGCCGTCAACTGCAATCTCATGCCACAGAATTAACAAACAGATTAAATAAAACGGACCTATGCAATTGGACGACTAAAGCCAGGTTACAAAAACTCCAAGACTACATGTGGACTACAGAATCAATATGGGACAAAAAAACAATAAGCAAGTTCAAAGCCAAACATCTCAATTTGACAGGGGATATTCTTAAATTATTAGCGAAAGACGACATAGAAATTCGGATTAACGGCAAACTAGAATTTCCGGTTAGGAT
>PQFF01000006.1:212069-247724 GCA_003547095.1 Diversispora epigaea | reverse complement strand
GAATACTGGGGGGAAGCACTAGAAATTTAACACTTGATAAATTAATTATGCAAAATGCTGAATTAATAAAAACATGTAATACCTTGAATAATAAAATCGACAATTTAGAAAAAATAATTGTCGAATTCATTGAAAACAAAAAAGATGAAATTTCATCTGAATTTGTTACGGTAATTTTGATTGCGAAACCTTTCGTTTGATAATAAATTATAAAGGATTACTTATAATTTGTTTTATTATTAGAAATTAGTAAAGGAAATAGCAGATGAAACCTTTAATAAAGTCATCTATCCAACACAAGACGATTTTAAAAAAATCTCGGAATCCGTCGCAAAAAAAAATTATAGAGAAATATTTAATACGTATTCTTTAAAAAAATGGAATACATTTTACGTCGGTCGAATAATGGCGAATGTAATTATTTTTACCTTGTTGCTAAAATATTATTTTTCAAAATATTTTAGATAATTGCATATAATATTAAATTTTTAGTTATTGAAAAAGCATCGCCAACTACGAGAAACTGCTGCCTCCACTTATCGAAAAGCCCTATTTAGTATTTTTGGAGAAAAAGAACTGCCCTATATACAGAGTACCAATGATCATAATGTAATCGCAACATGGAAAGCATCTCCGCAGGTCCGCAAAATTTACGGAAACCTTTTTGAAAGAATACCCAACTCCGAAACTACATATATTGATCGTGTATTAGAAAAAACCTGTAATGCTGATACATCGATCCATCAGAAAGCTTTCGCTATTGTTACATGCGAAAACTTTCTAAATCCCAAGTTGCCAAATATAATTAGTAAAGAAAAAATAATAAAACCATTGTTACTTATTTTTNATCAATTAAAATAATTAAAATGTCTTGGAAATGTGACTTTTGTCCCCAACGTATTTTTACAACTAAAACTTCGTATACCAACCACATAAAACAATGTCTTAAAAGTGTAGATTCGTCTGAAGAATTAAGTTTGGAAGTAATGATGATCGATAGTTTAGAAAACGAAAATTTATTAAATAATGAGGTAAAAAAAATAATAAAAAAAATAATTTCAAAGTAGCTTATACTAACCTCGATGTTTATAAAATAATTTCGAAAGTATTCACGAGAATTCAAATGAAGATGAAGGTGAAGGTGAAAATGAAGATGAAGATAATAATTCATATAATGCTGAAGTTGAAGAAGATTCTTTAACTAGCGATATCAGCCATTCCAGTGTTTCCTTTTTTGAAAATATGGAATTATCTAACAGTGAACCTGAAAATTACTCATTTAATAATTATGCTTCGGACTATAATAATATTTGTGAAGAAGCGGAACCTATTGAGTTTCCTAATAATGCATACGCTGATTTAATGGCTCTTGTTACCAATTATAATCTATCTAATGAAGCTACCAATGCCGTGATTCATTTTTTTAATGAACATTCCAATCTTCCTTTATCTCCTCTTCCGAAAAATGCCAAAAAAGGACGCGAATTAATGGAAAAAATGAAAATTCCCACTTTAANGTAACACACGTCTTAATATGGAAATATAATTATTATAAATACAATGATAGTCGTTAAACATCAATTAAAATAATTAAAATGTCTTGGAAATGTGACTTTTGTCCCCAACGTATTTTTACAACTAAAACTTCGTATACCAACCACATAAAACAATGTCTTAAAAGTGTAGATTCGTCTGAAGAATTAAGTTTGGAAGTAATGATGATCGATAGTTTAGAAAACGAAAATTTATTAAATAATGAGGTAAAAAAAATAATAAAAAAAATAATTTCAAAGTAGCTTATACTAACCTCGATGTTTATAAAATAATTTCGAAAGTATTCACGAGAATTCAAATGAAGATGAAGGTGAAGGTGAAAATGAAGATGAAGATAATAATTCATATAATGCTGAAGTTGAAGAAGATTCTTTAACTAGCGATATCAGCCATTCCAGTGTTTCCTTTTTTGAAAATATGGAATTATCTAACAGTGAACCTGAAAATTACTCATTTAATAATTATGCTTCGGACTATAATAATATTTGTGAAGAAGCGGAACCTATTGAGTTTCCTAATAATGCATACGCTGATTTAATGGCTCTTGTTACCAATTATAATCTATCTAATGAAGCTACCAATGCCGTGATTCATTTTTTTAATGAACATTCCAATCTTCCTTTATCTCCTCTTCCGAAAAATGCCAAAAAAGGACGCGAATTAATGGAAAAAATGAAAATTCCCACTTTAATATCTAAAAAACACAAGATTCTTACTCATAATAATATAGATTATTATTTATTTTATCATCCCGTTCTCAATTGCATTAAAAATATTTTATCTATTTCCGACATATCACAAAATTTTACATTGAGATTCGAAAATTTTAAGATATATTAAATCTATATAAACTTTAAATATTGAAAATAATATTAACTGTAATATTTTGTAATATAGTACAAAGGTGAAAAGGCTTACAGTGAACAATACACTGGAAATTGGTGGAAGAATACTGAAGCTTCTTTACCACATGGTTCAAACCTTTTATCTATAATACTTTATTCTGATGCTACTACTACTGATACCTTAGGTAAATCTTCTTTGCATCCTATCTATATATCAATTGGAAATATTTCAACTAAAAGGCGTAATAAATCTGACGCTAAACAATTACTTGGATACCTTCCTATCTTAAAAGCAAAGGATAAATCTGAAAAAAAATCTAAAGACTTTAAAAAATTAGTACGCTTAACCTTCAATAATTCTATGAAATTTTTATTAGATCTTTTATTTGCAGAAAAAGGTATTGATTTAGAAGTTGATAATAAAACATTTTGGTTCTTTCCCCGTATATCAACAATAATATGTGATTGGCCGGAAGCTGCTACATTTAGTTTAGTATACAAATCAACTAATTCGAACTTTCCTTGTCATTTTTGTTTAATTTCAAAGACGTTGTTGGCGAATACCGATTTGTCGGATGTAACTTTTCGTAATAACGAAAATATGCAAGAATATTTTTACAATAATGCTGGACAGGATGTGAGTTTGGTAATTATTTTTGGTCTTTACCAAGCATAAATATATATACAATAACAGTTCCAGATAGAATGCACTATTTAGATTTGGGACTATTTCATTACCAAATAAAATTTACTCAAACACTTCTTCAAAAACAAGATAGTTTATTAGTCAATAAAATAGACGATAGACTTTCAAAAATTTCACGATTTCAAAAATTTCAAATGTTCACTAACGAACTTCAATCAATTTTCAGAATGACTGCAAAAGAATATAGAATTCTAATGAAAGTAATGATATTTGTGGTAGATAACTTATATGAAGAAAATAAAAATAATGTTGAAGATTTTGTTGAAAATAGAAAATTATCAGAAGTATACGCAAAATGGAATAAAATGTACATGATGAGCAGATCAGAAATATTCATAGAAAGTGATCTCGAAAATTTTCAGGTATATTACATCAGTAAATTTTTTTAAACGTAAGCCTTCGAAGTCCTTCACTCCGATAACCTTCAAATACCTCCAACATAAACATAATATTTACAAAGGTTATTGGTACCGAAAACCTTCATTTTTATTAATAAAACGTAATACTCCAGAGTATATTTGCACGCAAAATTATTTTGGGGCCCCGAAATTGCAATTTTGGGGAAAAAAGTCAAAATAGTTTTTCATAGAAGACGAAATTATTTTACTTAAAACCCGAAATTTTTTGACTACCCAAATTTATTCTTTGATTGAAGATACACATAACTGGATACTTTTTTTACTTCTATATATAGAATGGATTCTGCATAAATCTCAAAAAGTTGAAATATCTCAAAAATCCAAAATTAATTTTGGGAACATGTATACTCCAGAGGTTATTGATATCGATAACCTTCAATAACCTTCACTTTATCATAATAAACGTAATATTTGTGAAGCTTATTGGTCTGATAACCTTCAATAACCTTTGAAAACGAAATTATTACAATAACCTCTGACATAAAAAATTTCCTGATGTATTAAAAATTAAAATCTTGATTTTACTAATTATATACTAAATAATTTACCTTTTCAGAAGGATACATTTGAATGGGCAAAACTATTTGTTGAAATATTTAAACTACATTCATGTTCCAATTTAAAATTTCCAAAATTTCATTCGTGGATTTATCATATTTTCGAATCAATTCGTCAGTTCTATACATGTCGTCAAAACTAATTTGGCCCTTAAAATTTCAATTTTTAATTGTGTCTGACTCAACTAATTGCATCAATCACTAGTAAAAATCAAAATTTGCATTGACTCAACTCCAATTTTTCTTGATTTTAATTGCGTCTGACTATACCTGCTGCCTAAATTCAAAATCTAAATGCCAAAATCCCAAATGCCGAAATCCCAAATCCCAAATCCCAAATTATAATTAGTATTTTTTGCCGAAATCCCAAATCCCAAATCCCAAATACTAGTAATTTGTGCATTTTGGCGTCCCAAATCCCAAATTATAATTAGTATTTTTTGCCGAAATCCCAAATCCCAAATCCCAAATACTAGTAATTTGTGCATTTTGGCGTCCCAAATCCCAAATTATTTGGGATTTGGGCAACACGTATACGTCTGACTCAATTCAATAGTTTTGATGACATGTATAGTCAGTTCGGTGCAATAAATGGATACACAATAGAAACTTATGAAAGTTTGCATAAAGATTTTGTTAAAATCTCTTACCAAATGAGCAATAAAAAAAATGTGAAAGATCAAATAATGAAAACAATAAGTTAACTATTTTATTATAAATAATATAAATGAACTATTAATTAATTCATAACTTTTAAATTTAGTTGAAAAGACAAGATATAATAAACGTAATTAATAAAAAACAAAAGAAGAAGAAGCCGACTAAACTGTTGAACTTTTCATCAAAGCTTTTTGAAACAAAATTAACAGAAGCAAATATATATTTTTGTGAAAAAATGAATGATCCAAATATTAACGATAATATGATTAAAGGTTTTAACCAATTTTTAGAATGTTTCGACGATTTTTTAGATAATATTTTAGAAGTTAAAAATATTAAGGAATGTGATATTATTATATATGGTACGACAACTTTAAAAAATGGATCAATAATAAGGACAAAAAACAAATTTCATGATAAACCATAGTTCAGTAATGTAGCAATTTCAATGGATTCTAATGAATCTTCTGATTATCAATCCAATGAAGGATTATGTTATGGTAAAATTTTATTAATGGCAAAAATTGAAATTGAAGAAAAACCTCCGTTAAATCTCGCATTAGTTCAATGGTACGACTTCAAATTTGAAAAAAATTCCTATCTCTATAATTGTCCTCTTTTAAAATTAGTGGAGTTATATAATTTAATTCCAATTGAAACTATAGATAATATTGTACATATTATACCTCGTTTTGACGAAGATAATGAATATTTTGTTAATAAATATATTTCATAATATTGCGAAATTATTTTTTAAATTTTATAACTTCTGTAATGTTTTATTTCTTATAATAATAATAATAAAAAATTAAAAATTTCTTCTAACATAAAATATAATATTATTATCAAAATGTTATAATAAAAAAAATAAAAAAAATAAAAAAAAATTTCGNTGGTTTCATCCGGTATGGTTTTATGAAGTTTTTCAAAACATTCTCTTACTACAGGTAATTCTTTCCAAGTTTTGATTTCACTTGGTGATGCTTTCATATTTATTCGCGGAAGATTTCTGAATACCGCAAATATTGATTTTTTAATTTGGGTTGATATAGTCCCCCTTCTTGACCGATGTCTTTCCAATAACTATGAATAATTCAAAATCTTTTATTAATTATTGAGATATTTAAAATTATAATGTAATTCAGTAAAACTTACTTTTTTATGGATGGTTAAATCATAATAAAACGTCCAGTGTTTGTTAGTCCAATCAAAGAAAAGTTCTGGGTATTTTTTTCCTAAGTATTTCGCAGTAACTTGTTTAAATTTGATGTCACTCGGATAAATTGCTTCCAAAATTGTCTTGTTTGCAATTTCATTAACAAGTTTCTTTTTTTTTTAAAATATTAAGATATTATAAGTAAAATAGTTTTTTGTTTGTAAAGAAAATAAATAAATCACTTACATTAACAAATATTGGATCATACATCTCGTCCCATAATTTGTTGTTTTCCATTTTTTTTCGGATGTCAGACATTTCCTTTCGAAGGTCTCCGACTTCCTTATCAATTTTTTTTAAATAGTCTAGCATTTGATCTTGTTTTCCTTTTCTTTTCAATAGAGGTTCTTCTTCTTCTAATAAAATAAATTATACATTAGAAAATATTTTTATTAAATGTTTTGAAAAATTTTGAAAAATTACCATCAGAATGTTGTTCTCTTCCTTTTTCAGTTCTTCTTCGTTTTCTTGCTTGAGCTGATGGAGAAGTTTGTCGTTCATTATCACTTTCCGTTGGTCCTATTAATACAGCTTCCATTTCAGTTTCTCCACTTCCTCTTTCAAATAATGATCTTGACATTGATGCTTTTGCTGTTGCCGGAGTAGATACTCTTGACGTTGATACTTTTACTGTTGCTGAAGTAGATACTGAAGTTCTTTTTTTTGCTTTAGTGGAACTTGATCCAGATAAAAAACTAGAAATTCTATCATCATCTCTTTGATTTTTTTTTATATAAAAACTAACGAAAGTTCTTTGAGACATTTTGAAAATTTTTAAAAAATGGTTATATTTATTTGCAAATATATTTTATGATAAAGATAGAAGAATTTCGATTCTTTATATACATTTTTTTCTATCTCATTTTCTCAGAATTTAATAATAACTTCGAATACTTCCTAAATGTATCATCATATTTCTTTTATTAATACAATAAAATATAAATTACAACCCTTCTCTCCTTCTTTTTGATACATCATAATATTATACCCTGATTAATTACATAAATATTAAATTTATGTCACGAAATATCTTAAGATATGTAATTATAAATAAACTTTACCTTTGATATAACAAGAAAGGTGGTATTATTGTATGCATATATGCATATCACTTAATTTTAAGGATAATTCATTAATTAAATAAATTATTATTAGTATATCTTTCATTTTTCGAAGTATTGTCTATAGATATGTATTATTTTATTAAAAATTTATTTAATTGATTAAATTTCTACATATTGAAAAGGTATTATCTACAAATAAAATATGAATACTTTCTGAAACAAATTAAAATAATAAAAAAAGAAATGATAAAATTATAAAAGTATGTTGCATTATATATTAATATTAATACAATACGAAATTTATTGATATAATTATAATACAAATATTTATTTATAAAATATTTATTANTTAAGATATGTAATTATAAATAAACTTTACCTTTGATATAACAAGAAAGGTGGTATTATTGTATGCATATATGCATATCACTTAATTTTAAGGATAATTCATTAATTAAATAAATTATTATTAGTATATCTTTCATTTTTCGAAGTATTGTCTATAGATATGTATTATTTTATTAAAAATTTATTTAATTGATTAAATTTCTACATATTGAAAAGGTATTATCTACAAATAAAATATGAATACTTTCTGAAACAAATTAAAATAATAAAAAAAGAAATGATAAAATTATAAAAGTATGTTGCATTATATATTAATATTAATACAATACGAAATTTATTGATATAATTATAATACAAATATTTATTTATAAAATATTTATTAGTATCAAAGCGTGAATTATATCTTCGATTGCATCTATTTCTATAAAATTGTACACTTTTGAGAACTTAATCATACTATTGTACGAGTGCAAGATGCAATAGTGATTTATTTGGTATTATTAATTCTATTATTAATAGTGTCTGAAGTTTATTGAATTTCTACATTTATAAAGGCAATCATAAACATAAACCTGTGCATAACAAGTTATAAACCAATGTTTTCGCAACAATTTTGCACTGTTCTTCGCAGCAATTTTAATTGGCATTGCACTGTTAACAAATATTCTTTGAAGTTTATCGCAGTGATTTTAATTGGAATTGCACTGTTAACAATATCCTTCGAAGTTTATCGCAGCGATTTTAATCGACATTGTACTGTTAACAATAAAGATCAGTTATCTTATCATATGACTTCTTATTTAACACAATATTCTTTGTTTATTTTCAGAAATAACTACTTTACTCTCTTAACAATCCTTGTGAAGCTCTTCGAAAAGAAATACATTTATCTTCTTATATTGAATTGAATTTTGTTATTATTATATCAAATACACCATAATTCAAAATGTATTTAATAATATTTATTGACTTTATTTATAATTTTAACAAGTAAATAAAGTCAATAAATATTACAAAATAAATTATGATGTATTTTATATCTTTCTATAATTTATTTTGTAATATTTATTGACTTTATTTATAATTTTAACAAGTAAATAAATATATTTCATACATTGTTTACTTTAGGAATACTTCATTAACTTTAACATACACTTACGAAACACTTCGAAATGGTATATTTTGTATAATCCTATAATTTATTGTTATATCAAATACACCATAATTTAAAATGTATTTAATAATATTTATTGACTTTATTTATAATTTTAACAAGTAAATAAATATATTTCATACATTGTTTACTTTAGGAATACTTCATTAACTTTAACATACACTTACGAAACACTTCGAAATGGTATATTTTGTATAATCCTATAATTTATTGTTATATCAAATACACCATAATTTAAAATGTATTTAATAATATTTATTGACTTTATTTATAATTTTAACAAGTAAATAAAGTCAATAAATATTACAAAATAAAAGTTCTACAATTATATCAAAGCATAATGAAAACGATTAAATTCGAAGTAATCCGAAAGCAATAAACTTAAAACAAAATATGTCAAAATACTAATCGTTGAGTTTCGAAAGCTTACACAAATATCAAAAAATATAACATTAAACTTCGAAGGTTTTCGATTTCGCAATATACGTATCGAAATTTAATTGTAAATTATGATTTCAGAGGTTTACGACACAATCGAAGATCTTCAAAATCTAACGTTAACGATATAACTTCGAAAACCTTCGAATTAATATAATTACTGATGTAACATTAAAATTTTTTTTTTTAGTTGGCTAACGCGATTGTACCTTTATTACGTCATTTATTATAAGCAATCAAACTGCAATAACGCTTGAATCTCAGTGAATAAATTAACATTACAAATAAAGGTAAAGTTAGAGCTAATTCTATTAAAAAAAACAATTTTAACGATCAACCCACTGCCCAATCTTGTTAAGAGCTAACAAGTTAACTCCAAGAGGAAACCCCACATTCGCCAATATTATAAAGAGGGACACATGACATGCCCCCAGCAACAAAACGAGGTAAAAAAAAGGGAACCGAGGATAACAAGTCGCAAAAGTTTTTCGCATCAGCTCACATCGAAAGACTGCTCCCTTACCGCTCTTGTAAGGTATATCCTCCAGCTTTGGCAGAAATAATTAGGTCATCAGCTTACGTATCTAACCTCCTCCCCTACCGCTCATGTAGGGTAGCTGTCACAAAACGGACGCCGAGGACCTTACACGCCCAAGGTTAGTCAAGTTCCCGATAAAAACCCCAACCGTCCCCCAACAACTCATCATCTAACCGTCCTACATCCCCTAAAATAAAATTACAACTAACATACAACCCACCAAACATCAACTCACCATCTAACACATTTCCCAACAAACCACCCAACAACTTCAAACCCCTACCCTTTCAACCCATCACAACCCCTTAAATCTCACCCCGTCCTTACCAACTGTCGTCACGTCCCCTTTCGTTACTTTATATGTCATCTAGGCCCCAGGAGAGAAATGTATCCNGGACACATGACATGCCCCCAGCAACAAAACGAGGTAAAAAAAAGGGAACCGAGGATAACAAGTCGCAAAAGTTTTTCGCATCAGCTCACATCGAAAGACTGCTCCCTTACCGCTCTTGTAAGGTATATCCTCCAGCTTTGGCAGAAATAATTAGGTCATCAGCTTACGTATCTAACCTCCTCCCCTACCGCTCATGTAGGGTAGCTGTCACAAAACGGACGCCGAGGACCTTACACGCCCAAGGTTAGTCAAGTTCCCGATAAAAACCCCAACCGTCCCCCAACAACTCATCATCTAACCGTCCTACATCCCCTAAAATAAAATTACAACTAACATACAACCCACCAAACATCAACTCACCATCTAACACATTTCCCAACAAACCACCCAACAACTTCAAACCCCTACCCTTTCAACCCATCACAACCCCTTAAATCTCACCCCGTCCTTACCAACTGTCGTCACGTCCCCTTTCGTTACTTTATATGTCATCTAGGCCCCAGGAGAGAAATGTATCCTATATTGCCGAAGTCGAACGTTCTGATATTTGCTGTTTAACTTCTCACGTATAGTTACCGCTGTTGTTGACGCTATAGATCGAAGTCAGTGACCAAGTATATCTAAGTGTTTCCATTGGCGAAAAAAGTACCTGATCGTCACGTGTTGACTATTTCTCTCCTGGCCAAATTGTTATTATGTAAATCTTATCATGTGACCATTAACCCCTTGTTGTTACCTTTTTAGTTTGTTTACATCTGCTGTGTAATGTTCCCGCATGTGACCAATTTTTCCCCTTATTGTCGCATCTATTTTAGTTTATTTACATCTCAAGTGTAACGAATTCCCTCACATGACCAAAAATGGGGACAAACCAACATTTGAAATTTCTCCACGAAAGTTCCAACGAGAAAGACTGAAAAAAATCAAAATAAAGCGAAAACTGAAACCCATAAAAGTCAAAGGAAATATTTTTTAAGTGTTTTTTGTGTTATTTTAAGGAATGTAAACCATGTTGCTAGTTTCCCAAAATTAAAGACAGAAAGAAAATCCAAAATAAATGAAAAGTAAAGCTCCAAGTAAAAGACAGAAGAAAATATTTTTTATGAATTTTTTGTGCTGTATCGTTTAAGTGAAAGTGTCCCAAGTTTCTGCCACTCGCAAAGTCGCACTTCCTCACTACGCTCCAGAGTGTTGTGGTAGTTACCCGAAGTCTTCTTTGTTAGTGTTTCTTCCCAGGACGAAAGAACTTCTTTTTAGAGGAAGACCGCTGCAAAAGTATTTAATAGTAGATATTAGGCCCCCAACTCAGTCTCGTCCGGCAGAGCCCCTTGCCTCAGAAAGAGTGGTATTATATACTTAAGCCTTGGTCTTCCTTATACGACGTCGTTAACGTTTTTATGGCACCGAACTGTTTTTAAATTTTTTTGTTTGTTTTTCGATTTTTGTGACAAAAGAGAAAGAGTTTTTTTATATAATATTAAAATTGACCAAATTATAGCTATTTTAAAACAATATATTAAAATTTTTTTTTTTAAAAATGATAAGTGAGATCTCCTCTTTATTAATTTTCAATATTAGTATAAAAATGAACTAAAATACATATGAAATAATAAAAATTTATTAAAGTTATTTACTAACTATTAACCTGACCAATCATTCAAGACACAAAGAGCATTATCCGGAATTATATAGAGGCATTCNCTGGCCAAATTGTTATTATGTAAATCTTATCATGTGACCATTAACCCCTTGTTGTTACCTTTTTAGTTTGTTTACATCTGCTGTGTAATGTTCCCGCATGTGACCAATTTTTCCCCTTATTGTCGCATCTATTTTAGTTTATTTACATCTCAAGTGTAACGAATTCCCTCACATGACCAAAAATGGGGACAAACCAACATTTGAAATTTCTCCACGAAAGTTCCAACGAGAAAGACTGAAAAAAATCAAAATAAAGCGAAAACTGAAACCCATAAAAGTCAAAGGAAATATTTTTTAAGTGTTTTTTGTGTTATTTTAAGGAATGTAAACCATGTTGCTAGTTTCCCAAAATTAAAGACAGAAAGAAAATCCAAAATAAATGAAAAGTAAAGCTCCAAGTAAAAGACAGAAGAAAATATTTTTTATGAATTTTTTGTGCTGTATCGTTTAAGTGAAAGTGTCCCAAGTTTCTGCCACTCGCAAAGTCGCACTTCCTCACTACGCTCCAGAGTGTTGTGGTAGTTACCCGAAGTCTTCTTTGTTAGTGTTTCTTCCCAGGACGAAAGAACTTCTTTTTAGAGGAAGACCGCTGCAAAAGTATTTAATAGTAGATATTAGGCCCCCAACTCAGTCTCGTCCGGCAGAGCCCCTTGCCTCAGAAAGAGTGGTATTATATACTTAAGCCTTGGTCTTCCTTATACGACGTCGTTAACGTTTTTATGGCACCGAACTGTTTTTAAATTTTTTTGTTTGTTTTTCGATTTTTGTGACAAAAGAGAAAGAGTTTTTTTATATAATATTAAAATTGACCAAATTATAGCTATTTTAAAACAATATATTAAAATTTTTTTTTTTAAAAATGATAAGTGAGATCTCCTCTTTATTAATTTTCAATATTAGTATAAAAATGAACTAAAATACATATGAAATAATAAAAATTTATTAAAGTTATTTACTAACTATTAACCTGACCAATCATTCAAGACACAAAGAGCATTATCCGGAATTATATAGAGGCATTCTAGGACGCTATATATATGAAACGTCCGGAGAACGCACTAGAACGGTGCGTTCTAATACGCTATATATACAAAACGTTCGGAGTATACTTGTTGTCAAAACTATTGAATTGAGTCAGACGCAATTAAAATTTAAAAATTTGGAATTGAGTCATATGAAAAATTAATGCAATTGACACAATTATTTTGACGCAATTACATAGACGCAACTAAATTTCAGTAGTTGAGTCAATGGCTTTTTACTTTTGACAACATGTATAGTTCGAAGAACATACTAGAACGGTACGTTCTAATACGCTATATATATGAAACGTTCAGAGAATGCACTAGAACGGTGCGTTCTAGTATGCTATATATATGAAGCATTCGGAGAACGCACTAGAACGACATATTTAATACGCTATATGAACGTAGGTGGTGTTCGTAGGACGCTATAGATCGGTGTATTTTGAACGTACTAGAACATTTATATTTAATTTCTGATGATCTTCTAGATAGTTGATTCCTTACCTAGATCTACTAAAAAAATTTATCATTAACTTTCTTCTAAAAAATAACCTCATTAAAACACACATGTTTTTTCACAACTAATTACTACTATTTCTTTCCCACAACAAATCCTAACCTGCCTAAGCCTGGTTAAACTTTCTATATAATTAGTTTTTGACCATTGTATACTTGTATCCGTCTACAGAGGTACCAACTAGTTATTAGTTGCGGTGGTTTAACAAAATAAAGTTTCTACCATTAATATAAGACCCTAACTTCTGTCCGATCCTGGAATTTTACAACCACAATCTACCAACACAGGGATTTTGGTATTAACAATATATTAAAATATTAATATCGATAAAATTAATTAATAATTTTATTTGATTAATTTTTTGTCACATGATTAAAATTGCACCAGCTAATTAGAAATTGCGCCTGAATTTAACTAAAAAAATTAATTAACCTTTAAGCCAGAATTTAACCAGCACAATTTAATTAGCTTTTGAGCCAGAATTTAGCCAGAATTTAACTAGCAAAAAATTAATTAACCAAAGGCGCAATTATTGAGTTAGCCTTGATATCAATTGAGCCTTCCACTCTTAGTACGAAGTATTGGAAATTGTTTTTTAGACGAAATTATAATGGTTTGTTATTTTTAGTATATTCTCAAATTTGAAAGGTATAATTAAATACACGAATTTTAACCTTAGTAAAAGTCGGTCAATTTAAGTTAGATCAAAATTTTAACTAATGATTCTGAAAGCCTTGGTTCTGAATTATCGATTTCTACAGTTAAAATTTTATTTCTATATATAGTAAATAAAGTTTTAATATAAAAAGACTGAACAATTTTTATTATAATCAAGTTCCTATTATAGAAGTTCTGTACCATAGAATCATTATTACAACAAACATATAAACGTAATATCAGGAAATTTTACGAGATGGAAATTTGTACAAATTTCTGAAGGTATCAAAAATTTCCGCAAATTTTTGTGTGTTTTTTTCATTTTTTTAACTTCACTCGTGATTTTTGAAGCACAGAGTGATTTTCTACTAAGATATTTCTAAGATAAATAGAACAGCCTTGTTCTTAGCTACAAAATGATATATATTTTATCCTTGTAACTATACTTGCACGCAAAATTATTTTGGGGCCCCGAAATTGCAATTTTAGAAAAAAAAGTCAAAATAGTTTTTCATAGAAGACGAAATTATTTTACTTAAAACCTGAAATTTTTTGACCACCCAGATATATTCTTTAATTAAAGATACATATAACTAGGTATTTTTTTTATTTCTATATATAGAATAGATTCTACATAAATCTCAAAAAGTCGAAATACCTCAAAAATCTAAAATTAATTTTGGGAACATGTATACTTATAACATCGATATTCACGAAGTTATTTCAGTTTAAAGAAAGAGCGTCTGTGAAAAAATCGTACAAAATTTTCGGAAAACTTGTGCAAATTTTTGCAAATTTCGCCAAAATTTTGTGGCAATTTTCGTAATGCAAAATTTCACAAAACTGCATAAAAATTTTTGCATGATTTTTTTTCATGAATACTCTTTCTTTAAATTAGAATAACTTTGCGAATATCGATGTTACTAAAAAAAATATATACTATTTTGTAGCTAAGAACAAGGTCGTTCTATTTATCTTAGAAATATCTTAATAGAAAATTGCTCTGTATTTCGAAAATTGCAAGTGAAGTTAAAAAAATGAAAAAAATCGTGGAAATTTTTGACACCTTTGGAAACTTGCACAAACTTTCGCAAGTTTCCGCCTTATAAAATTTTCTGATGAATAAAGTAAGTATTTTTATTATTTTTTTTTTAAAAAAAATATATATATAAAATAAAATAATTACTTATTTTTTTCTTCACTTATCTTTTCTTTTTTATTTTTTTTGAAGTCAAAATCGTGACTTTTGGAATTGGTAAAATTGTTACTGCAACAAATAAACAAATATATTGAAATAAGTATTTTTATTATTTTTTTTAAAAAAATATATATATATATAAAATAAAAATAATTACTTACTTTTTTTCTTATTTATCTTTTTTTTTTTATTTCCTTGAAGTTGAGATTGTGGCTTTTGTGAATTTTTATTTGGAATCAGTAAAATCATTACTGCAACAAATATACAGACATATTAAAGTAAATATTTTTTTTTATTTTTTATTTAAAAAATATATATATAAAATAGTCACTCACCTTTTTTTTTACTTTTCTTCTTTTACTTTCTTAGAGTTGTAATCGAAGGTTTAGAATTCTTTNTTCGAAAATTGCAAGTGAAGTTAAAAAAATGAAAAAAATCGTGGAAATTTTTGACACCTTTGGAAACTTGCACAAACTTTCGCAAGTTTCCGCCTTATAAAATTTTCTGATGAATAAAGTAAGTATTTTTATTATTTTTTTTTTAAAAAAAATATATATATAAAATAAAATAATTACTTATTTTTTTCTTCACTTATCTTTTCTTTTTTATTTTTTTTGAAGTCAAAATCGTGACTTTTGGAATTGGTAAAATTGTTACTGCAACAAATAAACAAATATATTGAAATAAGTATTTTTATTATTTTTTTTAAAAAAATATATATATATATAAAATAAAAATAATTACTTACTTTTTTTCTTATTTATCTTTTTTTTTTTATTTCCTTGAAGTTGAGATTGTGGCTTTTGTGAATTTTTATTTGGAATCAGTAAAATCATTACTGCAACAAATATACAGACATATTAAAGTAAATATTTTTTTTTATTTTTTATTTAAAAAATATATATATAAAATAGTCACTCACCTTTTTTTTTACTTTTCTTCTTTTACTTTCTTAGAGTTGTAATCGAAGGTTTAGAATTCTTTCTTGAAATTAGTAGAATTATTATTGCGATAAATAAATAGATATATAGAATAAATATTTTTTTTATTTTTTTATTTAAAAAAATATATAAAATAATTATTCTCTTTTTTTTTTATTTGTTTTTTTTTTTACTTTCTTAATGTTGTTGTTGACTTATTTTTATCATTTTCTTATTCTTATATTTATCTTATTATAATTTATCTATTTCTATTATTTATATAATATTATAGTAGATCAATTTCTCAATATGTAATACAAATTAACTTTTATTTCTTAAATAAGGGATTGTCTAAAGTAGAGTTTATCATGAGATTTTCTGTTGACTATGGTCAATGAAAATTGTGAATTTTTTGTTTATACAAATCAGCCTGATGAAGAAAAAAAGTGAAAAACACAAAAAATAAAAGAAACTAATGTTTAAACATATTTTGATACATTAATAAAAAATATCGGAGAGACAATTTTACATATAATAGTTACTAATAGTTACTCAAACCCTAACTCTAACTCAGCACTTACTCTAATATTAATTAATTTCAGTAATTATGTAATGGACTTTGCTTTAGATATCCCCTTAAATAAGTATATTATTAAATTCTTGTAAATCTGTAACACAAATTAGGATATTAATTATAACACAAGTCAATACTTTAGTTAAAGTACTAGTTAAAGTATTAGAGAAGGTACCAGTTAAGATATTAGTCAAGGTATTAGCATAATTACTAGTTAGATTACAAGTTAACTTTACAATTAAATCAATAATGTATATAAAGGCTGAATTTTTCCTTAATCTCAGTCTTTAGTTTGATACAAGTTCAATACAAGTTCGATACAAGTTTTAATACAATTAATAAACAGTATTTGACTCATAATAAATAATAAATTGATAATAAAGTCTTGGTGACATTAATATTATAATTTATATACTTTGATATTATTATTCTTGATGAATAATACCCCTTTTCATTTGTTGAAAACCCCGTAATTAAAGAATTGGTTTCTTTATAAATTGTCTTTGTGACGATAGAGATTTGTTTTCTATAACCCTCTTTAAAATTTCATCTTTGTCTCTTTCGAATAAAACTACATATTTAAATTCTTTATAGTTATATTTATTTATAAACCTTTCAACTATAGTATATTATATATAACTGCTGTGTAATCTTTTATATTTAATTTTTCTCTGCTTTAGTTGTTATTCCCTATTTTTCTTTGAAGGTACAAATAAGCTGATAATGTATAATAATCACAACTTAATTATAAATATGTTTTTTTGAATTACACTGGTCGAATGGAAAAAAATAAGACGGTTTTATCATGAATAGGATTCCAATTGATAGTTAAATTTGCTAAGATTTATTAAATATAGGCAGTCAATTTTTTCTGATTTATAAATAGGAATTTCTGATTTATGAATTTTTACAAATAGGATGTCCGATTTATGCATATTTGCGCCATCAATAGGATTCTGATTTTTGTTTATTCGACCAGTATTAGTATAAATTTCATTTTTAATTAATGATTATTAAAATAAGTTATATATTTTATATTTATAAAAAATTTTTTTTTCTAATTAATAAAATTTGAAACAAAATTTTACTGGAATAAAAAAAAATATTTAAAAAATTTAAAAATTTTCAAAAATTTTTATAATATTATAAAAAATTACAAAAATTTTATACTATATTAAAATTATACTTGTATATAAAATTATTTTGAAGTTCTGAAATTGTAATTTTAAAAATAATTTTTTATAGAAAATAAAATTATTTTACTTAAAATTTAAAATTTTTTGACCATTCAGATAAATTTCTTAATTAAAAATATATATAACTAAATATTTTTTTTACTTTTATATATAAAATAAATTCTGTATAAATTTTAAAAAGACAAAATACTTCAAAAATTTTTGAAAATATATAATTAAAATTATGAAATATTATGTTCAAAAAAATTAAAATTTTAAAAATTTTTTCAAATTGATTAAAATTTATAAAAAAAATCTAATTAATTTAAAAATTAAAAATTTAATTTATGAAAAAAATCAATAAATTTAATTTTCAAATAATTAAAATTAAAAATTATTAAAATTATTAAAAATTAGTTGAGAATCAGATAATTAATTTCTAAACATTTAATTTATAATAATTTTGTTAAATAAAATAGTTTTGTTAAATAATAAAGTTTTGTTATACTGGTTAAATAGAAAAAAATAAAAATAGAATTTTAATTAATAATTAAATTTGTTAAGATTTATTAAGTATAGATAATTAATTTTTTTTAATTTATATATATTTGCATTATTAATAAAATTTTGATTTTTGTTTATTCAACCAGTGTTAATAGTTTAAATTATTATAAATAAGAATTTTATTTTTTGTCAAATTTTAAATAAATAATTTTATTTATGAAAATATTAAAATATTTACTGTTAATTGTACTTAAAAATATATTATAATAACTTATTCTATTATATAAAATAATTAATTTATTTATATAATCAAGGTTATTAAAAAAAAATAATTAGTAAAATTAAATCTTGAATAAAAAATTAAAAATAAAAAAAAATTATATAATTATTTATAATATATATGTTGTCAAAATTATTGAATTGACTCAGATGTAATTAAAATTTGAAAATTTGAAATTAAGTCATATAAAAAATTGATACAATTGGTAAACTTGGTAAATTAAATTTTAATAATTAAGTCAAAAGTTTTTTACTTTTGATAATATATATATATTTTACTAATTAAATGAACAAAAATCAAAATTTTATTAATAATACAAACCAAATATCTTTTTATAAAAATTCATAATACAAAAATTTCTATTTATGAATTGAAATAAATCAAATTTCTATTTATAAATTGATCTATAAAACTGTACTGCTTTTTTATTTAACTAAAAATTATATATATATTAATTTTAACAACATGTATAGTTTAATATTTAATTCTTGTTCACTCTGATAACTTTCAAATACCTCCAACATAAACATAATATTTACGAAGGTTATTGATACCAAAAACCTTTATTTTTATTAATAAAACGTAATACTCTGGAGGTTATTAATATTGATAACTTTCAATAATCTTCATTTTATCATAATAAACGTAATATTTGTGAAGGTTATTGGTCTGATAACCTTCAATAACCTTTGAAAACGAAATTATTACAATAACCTCTGATATAAAAAATTTCCTGATGTTACATAACAGTATTATATTGTTTTCTATATTTAAAAAATATTATTAGATATTTTCTATAAATCTATTTAATATCAAATTTATATATGTCAGATGATCTCCAGTCAAAAAGCCACATAACCTATGCAAGCACCCAAAAAACCACCAATCATACCACAAACTAAACTTTGTATGCTCACAGCTTACTTATAAATGTATAATACAAGACAACTTTACCTTACTTGTTTTTCTAGTTTCCTTTACCAAAATTATTTATAGAGAAAGTAAAGGTTAATAACATGTTTCCAGCAAAACATAACAAGGTTGACCTGAACGTAAGTCAACTTATCAACAGTATAAATAAGTTAAAGTGAAATCAAAAACATATAATTTGGATACATCGTGGGAAAATATAAAGTCTGTTGTCTAAGGAAAATTGAATCAAGTGGTTTCTCATCTATTTAATAGAAATTATCGGAAGAAGAAAGGAAGCTCTTTCGAATGTATGGAAAATTGCCAGCTGGAAAAGATATATTAAGTCACAAACTGAAGGTATAGATAATGTTTTTTAAACAAATATTACGAGAATCGTATTATTTCATAATTCATTCATCGAAGTTTTATATAAGTGATATAAATTACTTATATCATATAAGTGATAACAGAGTTGGGTTAGATAAATATTTTGGGAATTGGAGACATAATTTTAAAGTAATTTAACATTATTTAAGGTTAAAGAACGTAATAAAATCAGAATAACATAATTATAAGGATAATATAATTGATAATTGATTATTGATTATTAAATTAGGAACGTAAATATTTTGATTCTGGTGATTATGCACTTTCAAAAGCTGGTAAAACATCGGGTCCAGTTGGAGTTCAACATCCATCTCCCGAAACTATTCCTCATGCAAATGCGATCGCAGCAACTAGTCATAATTCATCACCTGTAAAAGAAAGTTCCTTGGTACATGAAGCAGAAATTGGGGAGAAAGGTGGTGATCCTGAACTAAATTCAAACACTAAATTGTCTCAAAATACATCTCCACAACTTTCTACTGCTACAACCACCACCACCGATAGTTCGTGATTCGAAAATGGTAAATATAAATCAAAGTTTTATTTAATGAAGTGTAAGTATTTAAAGTATTTTAATAAATATTTAATGAATATTTATTAAGTATTTAGTATTTAACGAGTATTAATAGGTGCTAGTGATTTATGGTCAAAAAATAAACTTTTATTTTTGGTTTTTGAATTTTCATTCGTTATTTATTTATTTATTTATTTATGGGTTTTTTATAGATCAGAAAAAAAATTATCGAACGATATTTAGAAAATATTAAAAGTACGAGAGATAGAATATATATATTAAGAAATTCCCTTCTCAAGTTTTTAGTAGTTTTAGTTTGACATGAAAATCCAATTTTTAGATCCTCGTGGGAATCCTCGATTATTTATTATTTTTTTTTTTCACAAGAACAATTTTTCTATTTGTATTATTTTTTTTTGTCACGTATTTTATCTTGTTAAACATTTCAAAAAATTTCCATTTGTAAAATTTATTCAAATGGTAAGAGTTCTATCGTTTATGAGAAGTGTTATTGTGAATTGGACAAGTTATGAACTTAAATGTTCTTCAAACATTTTAAAATATAAAATTTTTTATCTAAAAAATAATTATCTCTTTTTTTCTTTTCTTTTTAACAATGGTTTTAAAATTTATGTATTGTTTTTCTTATTAGACTGGAATCTTGGATGTATGCAAAATATTTGGAGTAAGGAGGAACTAATGTGATTTTTAAAGGTAGATGTGATTATGTGATTACTTACATGTGATGGCATAAACAATGTGGTTATAGAGAAACAAAATATTAAATCACGTGAATTTATAATTTCATCAGTAACGAACGAAATTTCGAGTTTATTAAAAAAAATTTAGAAAATGAATATTGATAAAAAGACTCAAAAATACGATCGTCAACTTCGGTTAGCTACCTTCAACTGAAATTAACTGTTATTTAATGAAGTTATTTGTGACGAAATATTATTTCAAATTTTTCAGAAAAAGATCAATAAATACTTAAAATCTTTGACTAGAAACTTAAATATTCTTCTCTTAAACTGTTATTATTAAACTGTTATTAAAACTGTCATTAGGTTATGGCAAGCAAGTGGACAGTTAGCGCTCGAAACTTCTAAGGTGTGCCTCATCAATGGTACAGCAACTGGTTGTGAGATATTAAAAGATTTAATTTTGCCAGGTATTTATAAATTTAATTTAATGATTATTTCTTTTTCAAAATGATACTTATAATCTCAAATTAATTAGGTATCGGTTCATTTACTGTGGTTGATGGTGAAAGAGTAGATGGTTCTGATGCTGGGATTAATTTTTTCTTGGATGCAGATAAAATTGGTTCCAGTAGGGCTCAAGCTGTTACAGAACTTTTACAGGAATTAAACGAAGATGTTAAAGGATATCATTTTGTAGAGGTTAAATGCCTGTATATTCGTGTAATCCATTGATCAAAAATCTTAGCGAAATGCACGTGACTAAATTTCAACAATTTCAATAATTTCAACAAATTTTATTAATAGGATCCTGTTGTCCTTATTGAAAATCAACCTGAATATTTCTTACAATTCACAATTGTTATAGCTACTGAACTTCATGAAAAATTTTTACTAAAATTAGCAGAAATTTTATGGAATGCAAAAGTTCCATTAATTGTAGTACGTTCTATCGGATTTATTGGATATTTTCGTATTGTAGTTCCAGAACATACAGGTAAAATAATTTAAGTTATTTAATTTTCATAATTATTTTAGTTATTTGTTGTTGTTCTAATTTAGAATTGGTTTAGTTGTCGAGACACATCCGGAAAATGTTGTTGATCTAAGGATTGATACACCATTTCCTGCTATTGAAAAATATGCAAAGAATTTAGATTTTGATTCTTTGGATGATACAGATCATGCACATATTCCTTATGTGATTATTTTATTGAAATATTTGGATCAATGGAAAAGAGAAGTAAATATCATTTTAATTATTATAGTTATTATAGTTATTATAGTTATTATTATTATAATTATTATAACTATTATAGTTATTATATTTATCATATTTATTATATTTATTGTAGTTATTTTAATTTGATATTTTTTCATATTCATTTTTCCTCATATTCATTTTTTTTTTCATATTTATTTTTTTTTGTAAAGCATGATGGAAATTTGCCAAAAACATATTCTGAAAAAAAAGAATATCAGAGTATTATCGCAAGGGGTAAACGAACTATTGATGAAGAAAATTTTGGTGAAGCTTTAACTAATGCATGGAAAGCTTGTACACCTAATAAGATCACCCGTGAAATTCAAGAAATTTTGAATGATCCAGCATGCGAAAATATTACAACAAAAGTATGCAAATTTTATTCAAAGAAATAAGTAATTTATTGTGTACTTTGTTTCATCACTACATCATATATATATTACATATATATATAAATTTAAGTCATCAAGTTTCTGGATTATTGCGCGTGCAATTCGAGATTTCGTAACAAATGAGGGACAAGGCTTGTTACCATTAGCTGGAAGCGTTCCAGATATGAAATCCGATACTACAGGATATATTACCTTGCAAACTATGTAATTTAATTTATTTAATTTGTTTAATGTTTAATTTATTTAATTTTATGTTTTATAATAATTATAATAATTATAATAATTATAATATTTATAATATTTAATCAATTTAATCAAATTAATTAAATTAATCAAATTAATTATTTCAGTTATCGTCAAAAGGCAAAGGAAGATGCAGCAGCAGTTCGTGCTCGAGTTAACGATATTTTAATTTCTATTGGGAGAACAACAGATTTTATTCGGGAAGAAGAAATCGATAGTTTTTGTAAACATGCTGCTTACATTAAAGTAATTCGATATCGATCATTACAAGAAGAATATATAAGTGATCCAAAGAAATCCGAAATTAGTAAGATAAAATAAATAATAAATTATTTACAATAAATAATAAACTATTTATAATAATAATTGAATATTTTAGATCGATGGATACAAGATCCACAAGAAAATATTATTTATTATGTTCTCATTCGTGCTATTGATAGATTTTATGAATCTCATCAACGTTATCCTGGTAATTAATATTTTTTATATATAAAATATTTGAATGTGAATATATAAATATACTTATTTATAAAGTAATTTTCAAGATGCTGCGACATTTTTCAATGGAGATAATTCAGAGGAAGCGGCTAGTGAAGAGTCAACAACAGAATTTAAAGAATTAAAAACCAACATTCAATCAATGTTAGAAGAGTGGAAGATCACAAATTCACCAGAACATTTGGACGACTTTATTCATGAAATGTAAATAACATTTTCTCTTTCTTTTTTTTTCATTGATAATCGTAATTGTAATTAATGTTCTATTAATGTTCTTCTCTATTCTCCTCTATTCTCCTCTATTCTCCTCTATTCTCCTCTATTCTCCTCTATTCTCCATAGGTGTAGAGCAGGTGGTTCAGAATTACCTAATATTGCAGCATTGATGGGTGGATTGGTTTCTCAAGAAGCAATTAAATTAATTACTCATCAATATATTCCTATAAATAATACAATTATATTTGATGGAGTGAAATCTACTTCTTCAACTTATGTATTGTAAGATAACTTAATAATTTTATTTATTTATTATTTCACGTCACCACCGGTACGTTAAAGATTTAAATATACGATAAATATACAATAACAATTATGATGTGTATTTCATTGATAACTATTAAAGAAGCTTTTATATGAAATTCGTGACTCAAAATATTACTTTTAGATATTTTATTATTATTATTATTATTATTATTATTATTATTATTGATCGGCTTGTCAATAGATAAATTAGGATCAAATCCAAAATATCAATATTATATTCGTCATGTCTTCTTGCACTTTCACTCAAGATCATTACTTTACACAAAAACAACGTCAAGGACAACATAATTTTTTTAAAAATTGTATACCAGCAACTGCTCAATTCAATATAGTACAACGACTTACTGTCGGGTTATCAACCCTGCATAATGAAATATATGAAAAGAAACTGGATACATCATACATAAACACGAATATAAAAGTCAAAGTAAATAGACAAGAATTCCCGAAATCTTATCAAATTTTAGCGTGTCGATATCGTGTGCTTAATAAAATAGGAAACGGTACCTTTTCTCAAGTAGTATGCGCTGAGGATACTTATTATCCTGAGAGACGTCTAGTAGCCATTAAAATTATGTTTCCCGGATTTAATCCCATTGGCATTCAGGTTTCGAGTTTTTTTTTGTTATTTACTTATATTTTACAAATTAAAATGAATTAATTAAATTAACTAAAATAAATTAGGAGAGCAAAACGCTTCGTTATTTAAATCTACAGGCAACTAATGATAACACCCATATCGTTAGACTTTTGAATACATTTATGTTTAAAACTCGTTTCTGTATGGTATTTGATTATTATGAAGGAGGTGTTCCACGAATTCATCATATGGCGAATGAACAATATAAGTTGTTAGCCCTTCGTAAACTGGCGTGTCAACTCTTAATTGCATTGATGTATACAAGAAAACTGGGAATTTTGCATGCAGATCTCAAATTAGAAAATATAATCTGTACGGCAGGTATAATTTTTATCAGTCCTTATTAATTAATTAATTATTTATTTATTTATTAAATATTATATTATTATTATTTCTAATTATTTCTAATTATTTCTCTAATTAATTGATAATTATTTGATTAGATGCATCTCTTGAACTTCGAGTTATTGATTTTGGTAATGCGATGAGAATTGAAGAAACCCATAAATACTTTGACACTTTTAATGTTCAAACACTTTCATACAGAGCACCAGAGGTTTGAAATTTGGTAATTCATTTCAATGTGAGATTAGAATTGTTAGAATTGGATTTGGATAAATAAAAAAAATTTGGTCGTTCAGGTAATTATGGGACTACCTTTTGGGATCGGAATTGATATATGGTCATTTGGTAAGTCCGATATAATTTATTGATTATATATTTATTTATATATTTATTTATTTATTTATATATTTATATATTTATTTATATATTTTATTTATATATTTATTGAATGGCTTATTTCGTAATTAGGATGCATAATATGTCAAATTTGGCTTGGACGTCCAATATTTAGTAGTTCCAACAAATTAGGGATTATAAGAGAAATCGAACAATTTTTGGGTCCACTTCCAGTTTCGATATATAAACATGGAAAATTTTTTGCTGATTATAAATCTAATGGTGGTATTGTTGAGAATGAGAATGTGTAATAATTTATATATATTTATATATATTTTTATAATTATAAATTTAATGCCGAATTAATATTTCTATTATTATATTTTAGATCGCGTTCCACAAGAATGGAAAAATTTTGTAGATTACTCAATACATGTGATATTAATTTTGTTGGCTTCATCGACTATATATTTAATTATGATCCGATAAAAAGGCCAACTCCTTCAGAATGTTTATTTCATCCATTTTTTACATCATTGTTTCCCTTTAAACTTTTATTTGATAGCCAGTTAATGACTACTGCAATTGGAGAGACGTTTATCAATGATGATCAAATCCAACGGAATAATGAATATTAAATCATATCATATTCATAAAATTAGATATTATTAATTTTGATTGGTAAATTATTGTAAATTATAATTTTAAATACTATTTCAATGTTATATATATATATCTTTCATATTTGTAAGATAAACTTTTTATTGTTTATGTGAGTTATGTGAGTCTATAAAGTTTATTGTCTGTAGGACATGTGATTCTTGTACCACCACGTGGCATCTTTAATCCAATAAAAAATGATAACTATACAAAACTGATTTCCCGCAATAAATTGATATTTTCATTTCTTACTTTATATTTTATTATGTTAAACTTTGTCCCATTTTGAAACCTTTAATCAAGATTCTCATGCATTAGAACTTAAACTTTAAAAGGTATCCAATTTACTTTATTTCTAGCATATTTTTATCTGTAATCACTTTTTAAAATTATATACTTACCATTTTTTTTGCTAAAATTGTTATTTTTTTGTATAGTAAAATTAATATAAAGTTAACAGAAAAAATCTATAGTTCATTGGATTTTGCCAATATTTTGAAAAAAAAGATAAAAAATTAAAATTATCCACATATCACATTCTTCTTGCATACTTAAAGTGTTAATATATCAAATACTATCACTTCTTCTTCTAGAAAAAGGAAAGATAAAAAAGAGGACAACCCTATAAGTAAATGAATAAAAAATATCAATGAGCACATTTATCTCTCCTCTAGAAAAAAAAAGACAACTTTATAAATATAAACAAGTGGATAAAAAATATTAATGAGCATATTGATCAACATTAGATAATGAATTTATCTATGTTTATATTATTTAAGAATAATTGTCAATAGTTTATAAAATGAGAAAATAATATCCTTGATCTTTCCTTTTCATAAGTTTTTTAAAAAAATAATATTTATAACAAGATTACAAAAAGTATTTGATTTTGCTATTTTTTAGTATAAAAAATCTCTAATATAGTTTTACTTTCAAAGTTTAGCTATATTTGAAATTATTTCAAAAAATAAATCAATTTTGACATAGCAAATTTTTCAGTATCTCAAAAATAAAGTCACTTATAAATTTAGTCTTTATATATTGTTGATTGTAATTTACCTTTCAAATAAATAATAGAAACAAGTTACTAATAATAGAGATTAATTTGTATAAGATACTTAGTACTACAATCACTGGTCAAAAATTTATAAAACCTACACCTATCGGGTACCAGATAGGTGTAGTATCCGGGCCTAATATCGTACACATATCGGGTACCCGATAGATGTGAGAAAACATTTTTCACACTTATCGAATACCTGATATATGTAAAAAAACATTTTTTACACCTATCGAGTACCTGATATGTGTACGATATTAGGTACAGATACTTTACCTATCTGGTATCCGATAGGTGTAGATTTTATAAATTTTCGATCAGTAAATATAAGCCTTTAAAGTAACGTTTCCAATGTAACTGTTTGGTTCAGTTCTAACCTTGAACTAAAACTGAATCAAAATTTAAAAACTGGTTTAGTTTGAAACTAAAATTAAAAATATTAATTCGAAACTAAACCAAAACTAAACCAAAACTAAACCAAACCGAACTGGTTTAAACCAGTTCAAAATGATTCAATTTTATTTAATAATATAAAATATAAAATACAATATATAAAGTAGGATTTGTTAATCAAATTAATTAAATTAAATAAATTAAATTAAACCAAATTAAATTAAATTAAATTAAATCAAATCAAATTAAATCAAATCAAATTAAAAATATATTTACTTATTAATGTTTAGGATAGAAATGACATAGTGATAAAAAAAACAATGATAAAATGGCAACAGAAATGACAATAACAACGGAAATAGAAATGACACAAAAAAATAAATAGATTAAAATCTGATTATCTTTTTTTTTTGTATTATATTAATTGATTTTCATTTTTTTATTTTTAAAAACAGTGCAATAAAAATAAAAAATAGTGTAACAAAAAAAAAACTAAACCAAAAATATTTCAGTTTGATTTCAGTTTTTCTATTCAGTTTAACTAAAGAATTTGAAACTGAATTGAACTGAATGAAAATCTTCCAGTTTGAATTTTAATGAACTTAAACTGAATTAAAACTGGAATTAGCTATTTAGATTTGATTCAAACTAAACAGTTAGGAGCTTTACTTTGAAGTATTTTACTTTAATAACTTTTGAATACCTTTAATATAACATCAGTAAATTTTTTTAAACGTAAGCTTTCGAAGTCCTTCACTCCGATAACCTTCGAATACCTCCAACATAAACGTAATATTTAAGAAGGTTATTGGTATTGAAAACCTTTATTTTTATTAATAAAACGTAATACTCCGGAGGTTATTGATATCGATAACTTTCAATAACCTTCACTTTATCATAATAAACGTAATATTTGCGAAGGTTATTGGTCCGATAACCTTCAATAACCTTTGAAAACGAAATTATTACAATAACCTCCGACATAAAAAATTTCCTGATGAAACATAATATTTACAAAGGTTATTGGTACCAAAAATCTTCATTTTTATTAATAAAACGTAATACTATGAAGGTTATTGATTTTGATAATCTTCAATAACCTTTATTTTATCATAATAAACATAATATTTGTAAAGGTTATTAGTTCGATAACTTTCAATAATTATTGAAAATGAAATTAGTACAATAACCTTTATTATAAAAAATTTTCTAATGTAATGATATCTATTGTAATTCAAAAAAAGTGTCATAATTAATTGTAACATATAGCTATACGTGTTGCCCAAATCCCAAATAATTTGGGATTTGGGACACTGTTGGCCTATTTATACCTTCAAAGAAAAATAGGGAACGACAACTAAAGCAAGGAAAAACTATATATAAAAGATCACGCAACAGTTATATGTAATATGCTATAGTTGAAAGGTTTGTAAATAAATACAATAATGAAGGATTTAAATATGTGGTTTTATTCGAAAGAGGCAAGTGTGAGGTTTTAAAAGGGGTTTATAGAGAACAAATCTCTATCGTTACAAAGACAAAGTCACAAAGACAATTTATAAAGAAACCAATTCTTTAACTGCGAGGTTTTCAACAAATGAAAAAGGTTATTATTCACCAAGAATAATAATATCAAAGTATATAAATTATAATATTCAATGTCACCAAGACTTTATTATCAATTTATTACTCACTACGAGCTAAATACATTTAATAGGTTTGTACTAAAGTGTATTGAAACTTATATTGATTTGTATCTAACTGAAGACTGAGATTAAAGGAAAACTCAGCTTATTTATAACTAATAATTCTTACCATCATCTATGTCGTCGCGTATGCCATCAAGTATGCCATCATGCATGTCATCATGCATGCNGAAAAACTATATATAAAAGATCACGCAACAGTTATATGTAATATGCTATAGTTGAAAGGTTTGTAAATAAATACAATAATGAAGGATTTAAATATGTGGTTTTATTCGAAAGAGGCAAGTGTGAGGTTTTAAAAGGGGTTTATAGAGAACAAATCTCTATCGTTACAAAGACAAAGTCACAAAGACAATTTATAAAGAAACCAATTCTTTAACTGCGAGGTTTTCAACAAATGAAAAAGGTTATTATTCACCAAGAATAATAATATCAAAGTATATAAATTATAATATTCAATGTCACCAAGACTTTATTATCAATTTATTACTCACTACGAGCTAAATACATTTAATAGGTTTGTACTAAAGTGTATTGAAACTTATATTGATTTGTATCTAACTGAAGACTGAGATTAAAGGAAAACTCAGCTTATTTATAACTAATAATTCTTACCATCATCTATGTCGTCGCGTATGCCATCAAGTATGCCATCATGCATGTCATCATGCATGCCACCATCTATGCCATGGCTCTTGTCATCACTTATGCCATCGCATTACTGATCAACAATAAATTATTAATCTAGATATACTAATTTAGGTAACAACTGATAATTCGTAATACATGACTAAATTGACAATAATAATAATAATAACTATAATAAAGATAAGATATAAAGTATAATAAAAATAATAATAAGAGAATACAGATAAGAAAATATAACTAAAATATTAATACTAAAAATAAGACTATGTTAACAATACCAAAATGCACAAATTACTAGTATTTGGGATTTGGGATTTGAGATTTCGGCAAAAAATACTAATTATAATTTAGGATTTGGGATTTGGGATTTCGGCATTTGGGATTTCGGTATTTGGATTTTGAATTTGAGCAATAGGTATACATATAGCACAATTAGTTGTAACTGGTTGCAATTATATTTGCACACAAAATTATTTTGAAATTCTGAAATTACAATTTCAAAAAAAAAAAGTCAAAATAATTTTTTATAAAAGACAAAATTATTTTACTTAAAACTTGAAATTTTTTAATTACCTAAATAAATTTTTTGATTAAAAATATATATAACTAGATATTTTTTTTACTTTTATATATACACTTCTCTAATAAAAGTATTTATAAAATGATAAAATTAGAAAATAATTGTTAAATTTAAAATATTAATTTTAGCACAAAGAGTGATTTAAATTGTACAAATGTTTTTTATTAAATCTCTTAAATCAGGACTATTATATGATATATTTTGTGATAAAATTGAACATCTATACATAGAGATTATGCTTGCGTGCTAAATTATTTTGGAACCTCGAAATTGCAATTTTGGGAAAAAAAATTAAAATAGTTTTTTATAAAAGACGAAATTATTTTACTTAAAACTCAAAATTTTTTAATCATCCAGATAAATCCCTTGATTAAAGATACATATAACTAAGTACTTTTTTTACTTCTATATATAGAATAGATTCTGCATAAATTTCAAAAAAATGAAATATTCCAAAAATCTAAAATCAATTTTGGAAATATATATAATAGAGATATTACACTTCAAATGAAATTAATAAAAAATAATAAATTTATTCTTAAATTATTACCTATACTGCATTCAATAGATATTAAAGATAGATACTAATTATCTTATATGAAATTGTAGCTGGAAATAATATCTACAACTTTAATTATTATTATTTTTCTCACTACCTAATAATAATTTTGACTTCAATTAAACGTGAATAAAAATAATCAAAATTTAATAAAATTTTAAAAAAATAAAAAAATTTGAAAATAATTATATTAATTATTTATATTCGAAAAACTTAATTATTTATTAACTTAACAATAAATGAGGTATTAAGTTACCTTAAAACCTGAAATATGAAATATCTTTTGTAAAACTTTCAGCCTTATATATTGAGAATTAAAAAAATAATACACGAATAAACTTTACTGTATAATTTTAAAACATCTGATATATAATTATTAATATTAAACTCAATTCTTAATTTAAAAATCTGAAACTTTTACAGTAGATGTTCTATATTTTAAACTTTAACTATACTTAGTATCTCTTTTATTGTTATATTAATAGATAAGGAAGTTTTTATATATGGTTCCGATTGGTAATTACAGTTGGCTTAGGTTTGCCTTGTCTTTGACATATATCACATGTCTCTATGTAATTTCAAATATCTTCGCCTATCGTGGGTCAAAAGTATCGTTGCCTTGTTTTATCTATGGTAGCTCTTATTTTTAGATTTTTTTTGATTTTTAAAAATAATTAACACAGATTTAAAGTATTTGTGAAATTGATAAAATCAAAAAAAAATTTAAAAATAATTACCAATCGGAACCACATATAAAAACTTCCTTATCTATTAATATAACAATAAAAAAAATACTAAGTACAATTAAAGTTTAATATCATCAATAAATTTTTTTAAATGTAAGCCTTCGAAGTCCTTTATTCTGATAACTTTCGAATACCTCCAACATAAATGTAATATTTACGAAAATTATTGGTACCGAAAACCTTCATTTTTATTAATAAAATGTAATACTCCAGAGGTTATTGATATTGATAACCTTCAATAACCTTCATTTTATCATAATAAACGTAATATTTGTGAAGGTTATTGGTTCGATAACCTTCAATAACCTTTGAAAACGAAATTATTACAATAACTTCCAATATAAAAAATTTTCAGATGATATAGAGCATCTACTGTGAAAGTTTCAAATTTTTAAATTGATAATTAAATTTAATATTATCAAACGTTTTAAAATTATACTTTAAAGTTTAATTATGTATTATTCTCTTAATTCTCAATATATAAGGCTGAAAGTTTTATAAAAGATGTTCTATATTTCAAGCTTTAAAGTAACTTAATATCATATTTATTGTTAAGTTAATAAATAATCAAGTTTTTCAAGTATAAATAATCGATATAATTATTTTCAAATTTTTTTTATTTTTTAAAATTTTATTAAATTTCAGTCATTTTTATTTACGTCTAATTGAAGTCAAAATTATTATTAGGCAGCAAGAAAAATGACAATAATTAAAATTATAGATATTATTTCTGACTTAATTCCATATAAGATAGTTAGTATTCATATTTAATATTTATTAAATGTGATATAGATAACAATCTAAGAATATTTTTTATCAATTTCATTTGAAGTAGATATTCAATTTTTTACAAAATATTTCATATGATAATCTTGGTTTAAAGAAATCTAACAAAAAAAGTTTATGCAATTTAGATCACTTTTTGTATTAAAATTAGTATTTTCAGTTTAACAATTATTTTCTAATTTTATTATTTTACAAATACTTTTGCTAGGGAAGTATAGAATAGATTCTACATAAATTTCAAAAAACAAAATTCTCAAAAATTTAAAATTAATTTTAAGACTTTAAAATTAATTTTAAGACTTTAAAATTATAATTTTAAAAAAAAAAATTAAAATAGTTTTTTATAAAAGATAAAATTATTTTATATAAAATTTGAAATTTTTTAATTACTTAAATAAATTTTTTGATTAAAAATACATATAATTAGATATTTTTTTTACTTCTATATATAAAATAGATTTTGCATAAATCTCAAAAAGATAAAATACTTCAAAAATTTAAAATTAATTTTAAAAACATGTATAGTTGCAATTTTTGTAAATAATTATAACAAGTATTATTATTATACTTGTATACAAAATTATTTTGAAATCTTGAAATTACAATTTTAAAAAAAAAAGTTGAAATAGTTTTTTATAAAAGGCATAATTATTTTACTTAAAATTCAAAATTTTTTAACCATCCAAATAAATTTCTTAATTAAAAATATATATAACTAGGTATTTTTTTTACTTTTATATATAAAAAATTCTATATAAATCTCAAAAAAATAAAATATCTCAAAAATTTAAAATCAATTTGAAAACATATATAATTATTATTTAACATTATATTTAATATATTAAAATATAAGAATTTATATAAAGTTTTTTATAGGCTTTAAGGTTTATAAGTTAAGCTAGATCTAGTATTATAAGTTCACAAACTTGTGAATCAAATCTAACTAAAGTTTGACTTACAAAGTTTGAACTACTCACGAACTTTATACTAAGTTATAAATCTTGTATTTAAAATTTTGTAACTTTTAAATAAAACTATATAATTTTTTTATATTTATTTTTATTTGTTGTTATTTAAATAACAGCAAATAAAAATTATTTAAAAAAAATTAAAATTTTGTAATTTTATTTAAATATTATAAAATGTTCTTTTTTTAAAAAAAAATAATAAATTGCTAAAAAAATATATATATAATTTATTTATTACTATTCAAATAATAACAAATAAAATTTTTTATTATTTTTAACAATTTGTTATTTTAAATAATGATAAATTACTATTAAAATTTCATGGTTTTATTTAAAAGTTATAAAATTTTTTTTTTTAAAAAAAATAATTTATTATATATTACATAAAATATTTATAAATAAAATATATGGTCCGATGTAAAAAGATTTACTTTTCAAAAAAATATTAATAAAAAAATTTTTTATTAAATAAACTTCTTTTTTATTTATTTAAATGATATCAATACATGTTCGGAAATATGATATATAAATTTTAAATGAAAATTATGCATCATCATCAGAATCATCATAGTTATTAATTTTTTCATTGATTAATTATTGGAATTAAAATATTCCTTGACATTTTTAAGTGTTTTTTTTCAAAATTCAACTATAATTTGTGAATTAATTTTATTTTTAAATGCATTTAAAAATGTATTTTGAATAGATAAAAAATTTGTATGTAGACCTGAACATGAAACTTCACCCTTTACAACTGCCCAAATACCTTCAATTAGTTGAAGTTCATAGTGATAAGTATACGTGTTGCCCAAATCCCAAATAATTTGGGATTTGGGACGCCAAAATGCACAAATTACTAGTATTTGGGATTTGGGATTTGGGATTTCAACAAAAAATACTAATTATAATTTGGGATTTGGGATTTGGGATTTGGGATTTTGGCATTTGGGATTTGGGATTTTGGCATTTGGATTTCGAATTTGGACGGCAGATATAGTGATAAGGAAGAGTAAAAAAACTTAATAATTATATTGTTTTACCATTTTAACACAAGAAAATGGCACTTTTTCTTTGTTTATTTGAACTAATTTAAAAAGTTACAGTTTTCATATCTCACTAGAAAAGTATAAAAGTTTTACAATATTTTTATCAGGTTGAAATTTAGGTCATTTAAGAATTTTTTGTAATATAAATATATTGTCATTACATCTATTCCAGTTTGATACCACACTCCCAACTGTTCTCTTGGCAATATTCAATATTTCAGCAATTCGCTTGCGTAATGTAAACTTTTGATGATTATTTTCTATAGAATTAACCTGAAAAAGTAGTTGTAAATATTAATTATTATTAGTTTTTCATTCTTCGTAAATGGTGTATTACTTCGTTTTAAAGAAAAAGGAAGTATAGTTAAGTAAAAAAATTTTTGGTAACAAATATCTTTAATTATATTATACAAATCGTGTGAATTTCAAACCGTCATACTTGTTGCACAAAATTTTTTACTTAATGTAAATCGTATCTTTTTCTAGTGAAGAGCAAATCTTTTTACACCAGACCATAATATTAAATAAAATATAAAAAATATTAAATAAAAATAAAATACTAAATAAAATAAAATTAAAAATATTCATATTTTTAAAAATTTCAAATTATTATGCAGGACTTATACATGTTCCCAAAATTGATTTTGGATTTTTGAGGTATTTCGACTTTTTGAGATTTATGCAGAATCTATTCTATATATATAGAAATAAAAAAAGTACCTAGTTATGTGTATCTTCAATTAAAGAATAAATCTAGGTGGTCAAAAAATTTCAGGTTTTAAGTAAAATAATTTCGTCTTCTATGAAAAACTATTTCAACTTTTTTCTCCAAAATTGTAATTTCGAGGTCCCAAAATAATTTTGCGTGCAAGTATATGCAGGACTATATATATTCTCAAAATTAATTTTGGATTTTTCAAGTATTTTGTTTTTTTGAGATTTATGCAGAATCTATTCTATATATGGAAGTAAAAAAAGTATCTAGTTATATGTATCTTTAATCAAAGAATTTATTTGAGTAATCAAAAAATTTTAGGTTTTAAGTAAAATAATTCTGTCTTTTATGAAAAACTATTTCAACTTTTTTCTTTAAAATTGCAATTTTGGAACCTTAAAATAATTTAGCGTGCAAGTATATACAAGACTACTATTTTGTGACTGAATACTTTGTTCTGTAAATATAACTTCATTTTTATATTTCATTTTTCTTTTCTTTTTTTTCTTTCTTTTTTTCTTTTTCTTCTTCTTTTTTTTTTTT
>PQFF01000006.1:179951-197107 GCA_003547095.1 Diversispora epigaea | reverse complement strand
CTTCAAGTAGTTCTGAAGAAATTTTTATTCAAAATGAATCTGATATCATTATGTCTGAACAAGAAGTAATTAATATTAATGAAATATTATAAAATTTGTTATATAATATTATTAATTTTTAATAATACTTTATTTATATAGGATAATAGCAAAGATAATTGAAATAATGAAATAATTTATATATCGGATAATGAATCTAGGTCTAATCCAAGAAGCAACAGAATCAATGATATTATACAAAGTGTGAAAATTTCTTATTATAACCTTTCGATTATTATCAAATATATCACTGGTTGAATGGAAAAAAAATAAGACGGTTTTATCATGAATAGGATTCCGATTGATGGCTAAATTTGCTAAGATTTATTAAGTATAGGCAGTAGGGATTGGAACCGGGTCCCTATAAGCCATCCAGATATCCGGATGACTTTAAAATCGGACATCCGGGTGAAAACGGATGATTTTCTAAAAAAAAATTTCACCCGATTTCACCTAGTTTCATCCGGTTTATGCTTCGAACCGAGTGATTATCATAATGATTCAGATTACATTCAATCCGGATAAAATATTTTAATGTTTAAATTTTATCCGGATTGAATGTAATCTGAATCATTATGATAATCACTCGGTTCGAAGCATAAACCGGATGAAACTAGGTGAAATCGGGTGAAATTTTTTTTTAGAAAATCATCCGTTTTCACCCGGATGTCCGATTTTAAAGTCATCCGGATATCTGGATGGCTTATAGGGACCCGGTTCCAATCCCTACTGCCTATACTTAATAAATCTTAGCAAATTTAGCCATCAATCGGAATCCTATTCATGATAAAACCGTCTTATTTTTTTTCCATTCAACCAGTGATATATTTGATAATAATCGAAAGGTTATAATAAGAAATTTTCACACTTTGTATAATATCATTGATTCTGTTGCTTCTTGGATTAGACCTAGATTCATTATCCGATATATAAATTATTTCATTATTTCAATTATCTTTGCTATTATCCTATATAAATAAAGTATTATTAAAAATTAATAATATTATATAACAAATTTTATAATATTTCATTAATATTAATTACTTCTTGTTCAGACATAATGATATCAGATTCATTTTGAATAAAAATTTCTTCAGAACTACTTGAAGCATAATTTTCGGAACATCTTTTAACGTGCTGACTGTAAGCAGAACGGTTTGAAAGAACACGATTACAAAAAGGATATGCAAAAGCCATTATTATCGTTAAATGAATAATTAATAGGAATGGTTAATAAAATGATTTATTTAAATACTTAATACTTGTGAATTTCTAAATTTGAAAATTTATTACTTGTTTATTACTGATTTAAAACGTAATACAACGTTATTATAATTCTATACCACAAAATTATCTATATTAAATACATATTTAATCAGAATTCTTCAAGAACTCATAAAATTTATAAATCATAAAAAATATTCGTAATATATTTTAATTATTGTAAAAAAGAAGTTTATTTGAAAATAATATAATACTTTCTTAAACAAAGGAAGAAAATGTCGTGAAATACGTAATATAGAAGGAATTTGTTGGATTCATAGTCATAAGATATTTTAAAAATGATACTTCTCATTACATTAAAGGAAGGAAATACATATGTAATATTATATAGAAGGAATTTGATGAAGATAGATAAACAAATCTGTGAGAAAATTAGATATTAGATTAAAAATAAAATATTCCGTTATATACCATTATTAAAAAACTAGTTATACTGTTTATGCATGATCAGGAATGATCTGCGTTATCGATTATCAAATGGTAAAATACTATTTAAACCCTTACCCCATAAAGATTGTTTACTTATCACAAAAAATAAAGGGATAACTTTAAGAGAAAAATTTCAGAACAAAAGTTTCAAAATTTTTTTTTAAATTATACACGCAAATAATTAATTTTTTTTTGTTTCACTTTACAATATGATGCTAAGTAATTACAAAAATTCTTTATTTACATTATTTATATTAAATATAATAAACAATATATTAATATTTTCAACTGAACTTTTCGAACAAAAACATTATATAACGTAATACTAACGTTATATTCTAATATTTTTAAGTCAACCTAACAAAGTCCTTTTCAGAAAATATCTTTTTTTTACTTTCAACAAAATTTTTTTTCAATTTCAACTAACTATACTTAAGAGTCAAGATAGCCTGCTACAAATATCGTATGAGAAAAAAGAATGGTAAATATAAATATTTAATTTATTTGTTAAAGAAGTAGAGATAAATCTATATAAAGAGTATTATTTGAGATAAAATAATGTCAAAATATTATTTAAAAAAGAGAAATTATAATAATATATATATAACGAAACATTTCATTATATATTGAAATATGTAATAAATAAAAATATATTTTATTACTATATTATACAAAGCCACGTAATACAAAAAAATCCAAAAAAAATAATAACAATGACAATGAAGAAGTACCAGAAGCAACGGTGACATCATCATCAACACTAGTTTCAACTACAAAATCTGCTTCGGTATCCACTCTCTTATTAAAATCAGCATCAAGATCCATAGTTATACCTGCCGCCCAAATTCAAAATCCAAATGCCGAAATCCCAAATCCCAAATTATAATTAGTATTTTTTGCCGAAATCCCAAATCCCAAATCCCAAATACTAGTAATTTGTGCATTTTGGCGTTCCAAATCCCAAATTATTTGGGATTTGGGCAACACGTATATCCATAGTAACAACAAAATCAACTTCAACTTCAAAATTGAAATCAAACTCAACCTCAACAAAATCAACTTGTTCCGTTTCAACTCTTACCGCGTTAATTCCTACTGCATCAACTCAATTCGCATCTTCTCTAATCCCTATAAGAAGATTCCAAAAATCATTTTCATTGGATGTTGANTGTTATTATATTTTAAAATTACTTTTTCTTTGTTTAATAAGTTAATTAATTTCATCCTATCCATTAGTTTTCTTCCTTGTTCTATGTTTTTGGGAAGAGGTGATGTCGGTAGGTTTGAATGTTTATTAAAAAAACGTATTATTGCGTTTCCGACTTTAATGTCATTAAATCAGAATAGGTATTGTTTAGAAATTTTGGTATGGTTTCAGTTTCTTCTTCTGCTGATTCAGATTCTTCAGATTCGTCGGATTCATTATCAGTTTTATCTGATTCAAATTCAGTTTTATCAGATTCAGATTCAGTTTCATCAGATTTGAATTTAGATTCTTCAGTTTCAAATTCAGGTTCTCTGGATGCGGGCTTTTCATATTGTATAGATACGTGTTCCTTGAATGTTAGACTATCAATATTTTGCGGATGTTCATCTATTTTAACTTTATAATTTATATTGGTTACATACACTGGTCGAATGAACAAAAATCGGAATCCTATTGATGGCGCAAATATGCATAAATCGGACATCCTATTTGTGAAAATTCATAAATCGGAAATTCCTATTTATAAATCAGAAAAAATCGACTGCCTATTAGAGATTAGAACCGGATTTATAAAATCCGGTTTCACCCGGATATCATGGGTGACCCGGTTTAAACTTTTGAAACTGGATCATCCGTATGATATTTTTATTTTTAATTATAATGATGTTTGTTGATCCAGTTTATATAATTTGAATAAAAGTTAAGTCACATGTGATGCTCTGATTGGTTAATTTATTAATCAAAAAATATAAAAAATATATTTTTTAAAATTTAAACATTAAAATATTTTATCCGGATTGAATGTAATCTGAATCATTATGATAATCACTCGGTTCGAAGCATAAACCGGATGAAACTAGGTGAAATCGGGTGAAATTTTTTTTTAGAAAATCATCCGTTTTCACCCGGATGTCCGATTTTAAAGTCATCCGGATATCTGGATGGCTTATAGGGACCCGGTTCCAATCCCTACTGCCTATACTTAATAAATCTTAGCAAATTTAGCCATCAATCGGAATCCTATTCATGATAAAACCGTCTTATTTTTTTTCCATTCAACCAGTGATATATTTGATAATAATCGAAAGGTTATAATAAGAAATTTTCACACTTTGTATAATATCATTGATTCTGTTGCTTCTTGGATTAGACCTAGATTCATTATCCGATATATAAATTATTTCATTATTTCAATTATCTTTGCTATTATCCTATATAAATAAAGTATTATTAAAAATTAATAATATTATATAACAAATTTTATAATATTTCATTAATATTAATTACTTCTTGTTCAGACATAATGATATCAGATTCATTTTGAATAAAAATTTCTTCAGAACTACTTGAAGCATAATTTTCGGAACATCTTTTAACGTGCTGACTGTAAGCAGAACGGTTTGAAAGAACACGATTACAAAAAGGATATGCAAAAGCCATTATTATCGTTAAATGAATAATTAATAGGAATGGTTAATAAAATGATTTATTTAAATACTTAATACTTGTGAATTTCTAAATTTGAAAATTTATTACTTGTTTATTACTGATTTAAAACGTAATACAACGTTATTATAATTCTATACCACAAAATTATCTATATTAAATACATATTTAATCAGAATTCTTCAAGAACTCATAAAATTTATAAATCATAAAAAATATTCGTAATATATTTTAATTATTGTAAAAAAGAAGTTTATTTGAAAATAATATAATACTTTCTTAAACAAAGGAAGAAAATGTCGTGAAATACGTAATATAGAAGGAATTTGTTGGATTCATAGTCATAAGATATTTTANCTATTATCCTATATAAATAAAGTATTATTAAAAATTAATAATATTATATAACAAATTTTATAATATTTCATTAATATTAATTACTTCTTGTTCAGACATAATGATATCAGATTCATTTTGAATAAAAATTTCTTCAGAACTACTTGAAGCATAATTTTCGGAACATCTTTTAACGTGCTGACTGTAAGCAGAACGGTTTGAAAGAACACGATTACAAAAAGGATATGCAAAAGCCATTATTATCGTTAAATGAATAATTAATAGGAATGGTTAATAAAATGATTCATTTAAATACTTAATACTTGTGAATTTCTAAATTTGAAAATTTATTACTTGTTTATTACTGATTTAAAACGTAATACAACGTTATTATAATTCTATACCACAAAATTATCTATATTAAATACATATTTAATCAGAATTCTTCAAGAACTCATAAAATTTATAAATCATAAAAAATATTCGTAATATATTTTAATTATTGTAAAAAAGAAGTTTATTTGAAAATAATATAATACTTTCTTAAACAAAGGAAGAAAATGTCGTGAAATACGTAATATAGAAGGAATTTGTTGGATTCATAGTCATAAGATATTTTAAAAATGATACTTCTCATTACATTAAAGGAAGGAAATACATATGTAATATTATATAGAAGGAATTTGATGAAGATAGATAAACAAATCTGTGAGAAAATTAGATATTAGATTAAAAATAAAATATTCCGTTATATACCATTATTAAAAAACTAGTTATACTGTTTATGCATGATCAGGAATGATCTGCGTTATCGATTATCAAATGGTAAAATACTATTTAAACCCTTACCCCATAAAGATTGTTTACTTATCACAAAAAATAAAGGGATAACTTTAAGAGAAAAATTTCAGAACAAAAGTTTCAAAATTTTTTTTTAAATTATACACGCAAATAATTAATTTTTTTTTGTTTCACTTTACAATATGATGCTAAGTAATTACAAAAATTCTTTATTTACATTATTTATATTAAATATAATAAACAATATATTAATATTTTCAACTGAACTTTTCGAACAAAAACATTATATAACGTAATACTAACGTTATATTCTAATATTTTTAAGTCAACCTAACAAAGTCCTTTTCAGAAAATATCTTTTTTTTACTTTCAACAAAATTTTTTTTCAATTTCAACTAACTATACTTAAGAGTCAAGATAGCCTGCTACAAATATCGTATGAGAAAAAAGAATGGTAAATATAAATATTTAATTTATTTGTTAAAGAAGTAGAGATAAATCTATATAAAGAGTATTATTTGAGATAAAATAATGTCAAAATATTATTTAAAAAAGAGAAATTATAATAATATATATATAACGAAACATTTCATTATATATTGAAATATGTAATAAATAAAAATATATTTTATTACTATATTATACAAAGCCACGTAATACAAAAAAATCCAAAAAAAATAATAACAATGACAATGAAGAAGTACCAGAAGCAACGGTGACATCATCATCAACACTAGTTTCAACTACAAAATCTGCTTCGGTATCCACTCTCTTATTAAAATCAGCATCAAGATCCATAGTTATACCTGCCGCCCAAATTCAAAATCCAAATGCCGAAATCCCAAATCCCAAATTATAATTAGTATTTTTTGCCGAAATCCCAAATCCCAAATCCCAAATACTAGTAATTTGTGCATTTTGGCGTTCCAAATCCCAAATTATTTGGGATTTGGGCAACACGTATATCCATAGTAACAACAAAATCAACTTCAACTTCAAAATTGAAATCAAACTCAACCTCAACAAAATCAACTTGTTCCGTTTCAACTCTTACCGCGTTAATTCCTACTGCATCAACTCAATTCGCATCTTCTCTAATCCCTATAAGAAGATTCCAAAAATCATTTTCATTGGATGTTGAAGCAAACAAAAAAAAGAAAACCAATAAATTTGAAGGTAATAAACATTATATATCAGTTTAAAAGATAATTAAATATATTATAATATAATTAATGTTGAATTTCTTTAATTTAGATGAAAAAACAAATCAAAAAATAATGAATACACTATTGGAAATAAAAAAAGACATTACTGGAATAAAAAAAGAAANGTTTTATCAGATTCAGATTCAGTTTCATCAGATTTGAATTTAGATTCTTCAGTTTCAAATTCAGGTTCTCTGGATGCGGGCTTTTCATATTGTATAGATACGTGTTCCTTGAATGTTAGACTATCAATATTTTGCGGATGTTCATCTATTTTAACTTTATAATTTATATTGGTTACATACACTGGTCGAATGAACAAAAATCGGAATCCTATTGATGGCGCAAATATGCATAAATCGGACATCCTATTTGTGAAAATTCATAAATCGGAAATTCCTATTTATAAATCAGAAAAAATCGACTGCCTATTAGAGATTAGAACCGGATTTATAAAATCCGGTTTCACCCGGATATCATGGGTGACCCGGTTTAAACTTTTGAAACTGGATCATCCGTATGATATTTTTATTTTTAATTATAATGATGTTTGTTGATCCAGTTTATATAATTTGAATAAAAGTTAAGTCACATGTGATGCTCTGATTGGTTAATTTATTAATCAAAAAATATAAAAAATATATTTTTTAAAATTTAAACATTAAAATATTTTATCCGGATTGAATGTAATCTGAATCATTATGATAATCACTCGGTTCGAAGCATAAACCGGATGAAACTAGGTGAAATCGGGTGAAATTTTTTTTTAGAAAATCATCCGTTTTCACCCGGATGTCCGATTTTAAAGTCATCCGGATATCTGGATGGCTTATAGGGACCCGGTTCCAATCCCTACTGCCTATACTTAATAAATCTTAGCAAATTTAGCCATCAATCGGAATCCTATTCATGATAAAACCGTCTTATTTTTTTTCCATTCAACCAGTGATATATTTGATAATAATCGAAAGGTTATAATAAGAAATTTTCACACTTTGTATAATATCATTGATTCTGTTGCTTCTTGGATTAGACCTAGATTCATTATCCGATATATAAATTATTTCATTATTTCAATTATCTTTGCTATTATCCTATATAAATAAAGTATTATTAAAAATTAATAATATTATATAACAAATTTTATAATATTTCATTAATATTAATTACTTCTTGTTCAGACATAATGATATCAGATTCATTTTGAATAAAAATTTCTTCAGAACTACTTGAAGCATAATTTTCGGAACATCTTTTAACGTGCTGACTGTAAGCAGAACGGTTTGAAAGAACACGATTACAAAAAGGATATGCAAAAGCCATTATTATCGTTAAATGAATAATTAATAGGAATGGTTAATAAAATGATTTATTTAAATACTTAATACTTGTGAATTTCTAAATTTGAAAATTTATTACTTGTTTATTACTGATTTAAAACGTAATACAACGTTATTATAATTCTATACCACAAAATTATCTATATTAAATACATATTTAATCAGAATTCTTCAAGAACTCATAAAATTTATAAATCATAAAAAATATTCGTAATATATTTTAATTATTGTAAAAAAGAAGTTTATTTGAAAATAATATAATACTTTCTTAAACAAAGGAAGAAAATGTCGTGAAATACGTAATATAGAAGGAATTTGTTGGATTCATAGTCATAAGATATTTTAAAAATGATACTTCTCATTACATTAAAGGAAGGAAATACATATGTAATATTATATAGAAGGAATTTGATGAAGATAGATAAACAAATCTGTGAGAAAATTAGATATTAGATTAAAAATAAAATATTCCGTTATATACCATTATTAAAAAACTAGTTATACTGTTTATGCATGATCAGGAATGATCTGCGTTATCGATTATCAAATGGTAAAATACTATTTAAACCCTTACCCCATAAAGATTGTTTACTTATCACAAAAAATAAAGGGATAACTTTAAGAGAAAAATTTCAGAACAAAAGTTTCAAAATTTTTTTTTAAATTATACACGCAAATAATTAATTTTTTTTTGTTTCACTTTACAATATGATGCTAAGTAATTACAAAAATTCTTTATTTACATTATTTATATTAAATATAATAAACAATATATTAATATTTTCAACTGAACTTTTCGAACAAAAACATTATATAACGTAATACTAACGTTATATTCTAATATTTTTAAGTNCGTTATTATAATTCTATACCACAAAATTATCTATATTAAATACATATTTAATCAGAATTCTTCAAGAACTCATAAAATTTATAAATCATAAAAAATATTCGTAATATATTTTAATTATTGTAAAAAAGAAGTTTATTTGAAAATAATATAATACTTTCTTAAACAAAGGAAGAAAATGTCGTGAAATACGTAATATAGAAGGAATTTGTTGGATTCATAGTCATAAGATATTTTAAAAATGATACTTCTCATTACATTAAAGGAAGGAAATACATATGTAATATTATATAGAAGGAATTTGATGAAGATAGATAAACAAATCTGTGAGAAAATTAGATATTAGATTAAAAATAAAATATTCCGTTATATACCATTATTAAAAAACTAGTTATACTGTTTATGCATGATCAGGAATGATCTGCGTTATCGATTATCAAATGGTAAAATACTATTTAAACCCTTACCCCATAAAGATTGTTTACTTATCACAAAAAATAAAGGGATAACTTTAAGAGAAAAATTTCAGAACAAAAGTTTCAAAATTTTTTTTTAAATTATACACGCAAATAATTAATTTTTTTTTGTTTCACTTTACAATATGATGCTAAGTAATTACAAAAATTCTTTATTTACATTATTTATATTAAATATAATAAACAATATATTAATATTTTCAACTGAACTTTTCGAACAAAAACATTATATAACGTAATACTAACGTTATATTCTAATATTTTTAAGTCAACCTAACAAAGTCCTTTTCAGAAAATATCTTTTTTTTACTTTCAACAAAATTTTTTTTCAATTTCAACTAACTATACTTAAGAGTCAAGATAGCCTGCTACAAATATCGTATGAGAAAAAAGAATGGTAAATATAAATATTTAATTTATTTGTTAAAGAAGTAGAGATAAATCTATATAAAGAGTATTATTTGAGATAAAATAATGTCAAAATATTATTTAAAAAAGAGAAATTATAATAATATATATATAACGAAACATTTCATTATATATTGAAATATGTAATAAATAAAAATATATTTTATTACTATATTATACAAAGCCACGTAATACAAAAAAATCCAAAAAAAATAATAACAATGACAATGAAGAAGTACCAGAAGCAACGGTGACATCATCATCAACACTAGTTTCAACTACAAAATCTGCTTCGGTATCCACTCTCTTATTAAAATCAGCATCAAGATCCATAGTTATACCTGCCGCCCAAATTCAAAATCCAAATGCCGAAATCCCAAATCCCAAATTATAATTAGTATTTTTTGCCGAAATCCCAAATCCCAAATCCCAAATACTAGTAATTTGTGCATTTTGGCGTTCCAAATCCCAAATTATTTGGGATTTGGGCAACACGTATATCCATAGTAACAACAAAATCAACTTCAACTTCAAAATTGAAATCAAACTCAACCTCAACAAAATCAACTTGTTCCGTTTCAACTCTTACCGCGTTAATTCCTACTGCATCAACTCAATTCGCATCTTCTCTAATCCCTATAAGAAGATTCCAAAAATCATTTTCATTGGATGTTGAAGCAAACAAAAAAAAGAAAACCAATAAATTTGAAGGTAATAAACATTATATATCAGTTTAAAAGATAATTAAATATATTATAATATAATTAATGTTGAATTTCTTTAATTTAGATGAAAAAACAAATCAAAAAATAATGAATACACTATTGGAAATAAAAAAAGACATTACTGGAATAAAAAAAGAAATCTCTGAAATACACAAAAGTGTAGATAATTCCAAAGAAAAAAATAAGGAAGTGGAAAAATCATATTTAAATGTAAGAATAATGTTATACTTTATTTTTCTTTATGTATATAAATAAAAATTAATTTTAAATATTTTTACAGAAAATAGCTCAAATTGTATCGAAACCTTTTATTGAAACAGATATGTATCCGGATTATACTTGCACGCAAAATTATTTTGGGGCCCCGAAATTGCAATTTCGGGGAAAAAAGTCGAAATAGTTTTTCATAGAAGACGAAATTATTTTACTTAAAACCCAAAATTTTTTGACCACCCAGATTTATTTTTTGATTGAAGATACACATAACTGGGTACTTTTTTTACTTCCATATATAGAATAGATTTTGTATAAATTTCAAAAAGTCGAAATACCTCAAAAATCCAAAATCAATTTTGGGAACATGTATAATCCAGATATTAAAAAACTAAAAGAAGAAACAAAGAACTACTTAAATTCAAACGATCCCAAATTTCTTGCAAAATGTTCAGAGAAAAAATGGGATCATTTGTTTGAAAAAAAAATTCATAGAAAGGTAAATAATTTAATTAATAATTTATCGTATATCAAATGACATTTAGTGAAATATGACGTTAGATAACGTTTTATAATATAGATGCTATTGAAACTTCGATCAATGAGAGGTAATATGGTTGCCAAAATTAAATCGGCAATATTTTCTACCTTTGGTGAAGATTCATTACCAAATATTAATAACAACACTACGCAAAAAGATATAATGGATTGGAAGGAAAAAAAAGAAGTTAGAAAAGCATTTGAAAAATTACATAAAAAAATAAATAATGACAACGACGAAGAAACACCAACATGGTGTAATAAAATATTGCAGAAAGCATTTCCAAATCCTGATAAGGTAGGAAAATCTCTCCTCGCGTTCGTCGTAGGAGTAATTGAAATAATTCTTGATCCTGATAATGGAGGTATAAAAGTAAAAGACGAAATAATGAAATCAAAAATAAGAAAAAATATAGTAAGTTTAATTTAAATATTATTAATTTATTGAAGACTCTAGAAAAAATAAAAAAAAAAGGTTAAATATCGTTATAATTTAGGATAAAATTGAAAATGGAAATATCTATATTTCATCATCATCCTTAGAATCATCTTCAGAATCAGAAAAGGATAACAATGACAATATAAATGAAGACAACGAAGATGTTGGCGTAATTTATATTGACTCTAATGAAGAAAACGATATAAATTTATTTTAAATGGATAATGAAAGCGAAATGGAATAAAAAAATTAAGTATGTTTATTACTTTAATATTTTAAAAAATTTGTAACGAATTAATATTTATTAATATATTTCTTTATTATACATGTAATAAAATAATATGTAATTATAATAAATGTAATATAAAGATTGAAAATCAAATTTTAAATTCAAAAAAAATGTAATATTTTGAAAAAATAAAAATAAATTAAATATAAAAAACGTTATTTAACGCTAAACGCTATTAAATGATGTTTAAATATTATTATATATTGCCGTTTTATAGTGTAAAATGAACATTTCGTATTTTTAACGTTATTAAACGCTTCTGACTAACGATATACGAACGCCGATATACAACGTTATTAATACGAAACGTTCGTAATACGTTATAAAACGGCGATATATAATGTTATATATAGTGTTGTTAACGGTCCGGTTTGGTCCGACTTGAGACCCAAGTTAAGCCAAACCGTTAGCAAGTCAAGCTGAACCGGACCGAACCCCATTGACTTGAAAGTACAAGTCAAACCAAGCTGGACCGAACCGTTCAAGTTGATGGGGCCGAATTGGGTTGATGGGGTCGATAGGTTGACTGACCCCATCAGCCCCATCAACCCCATCGACTTCGATTACAAGTCAATGGGGTTGATGGGGTTGATGGAGTTAATGGAATTAATTAATTCAAAATTATTATTATTATTTATTTCCATCGGTTCCATCAACCCCATCGACTTTGATTATAAGTCGATGGGGTTGATGGGGTTGATGGGCTGATGGTTAATCAATTAAAAATTATTATTATAATAAAATAAAATGAAATATAAAAATAATAACACATGATATAGTTCAACTCTATCAGTCCCATCGGTCCCATCAGTTCCATCAACTTCAATTAGAAGTCGATGGGACCGATGGGACCGATAGGTCAATTAAATTTATTAATCAAAAATTATTATATTATAAAATAAAATAAAACGTAAAAATAATAACATGTGATCGGTCCCATCGACTTGCCATCGACTTGGTGACTTGAAGTCAAGCCAAACCGCAAGTCGATCGACTTGAAGTCGAACCGGACCGATGACTTGAAACTCTCAAGTCAAACCGGTTCAGCCCCATCGGTCCGGTCCGGTTCGGTTCGGTCCAGCTTGGACTTAACAACACTAGTTATATATACACTGTTTATAAACGTAGTACGAACAACATGTATTTATGGCATACTAGAACGTTATGTTCTAGTACGTAGATGTCATTCTAGAACGTAATACGAACGTTCCATTCATATAATGTTATAAAACGTTAGATAAAAATTACTAATGTATAAATGCAAATCCCAAGGTATATTTTATAATATGCTTCTATGCATTTTCTATAATAAATTCTTGATTTCCTTTTATTTAGATTAACTATAGCAAGAAAACAACTGTTATTCATATAAAAAAACAAATTTTTTTAACTATATTAAAATGAAACACTGCTAAACTATTTCTTAATTTTTACTACGGGTATTTGTTATTTTAAATATGAGTTATAATTACTATTGAAAGCATTATTTTTCAAAAATATATTAAAGATTATGAATTACTTTACAGTTATAGAAAATATATAATTAAACAATGGTTTATATTAATACTTTAACTTTATTTATATACTATATTAATACTTTATTTATGTACTTTACGTTATTTTTCAAAGTGTTTCAAATTAAAACTGGTTTGTTAATAGTTTAAATTTAATAATTTTTCGAAGGATTTCAAAACGATTCAAATTAATACTTTATTTTCTTTTAGATATAGAAAGATTAAATTAAATTGAGAATTATGGCTACTAAAACAAAATGAAGTGGACAAAAGGATTATATGTACGAGTTTTTAAATGTAAGTTGCAAGTATAATTTATTTATAATATTTCTTGATTTTAATTTTACATATTTGTATATTTCAAAAAACAAAATTTTCGAAGATTATCGAAACATTTCAAAACAATTAAATTAATACTTTATTTTCTTTTAGATATAGAAAGATTAAATTAAATCGAGAATTATGGCTACTAGAACAAAATGAAACAGACAAGATGATTATATGCACGAGTTTTTAAATGTAAGTTGCAAGTATAATTTATTTATAATATTCCTTGACGATTTTAATTTTATATATTTGTATATTTCAAAAAACAAAATTTTCGAAGATTATCGAAGCATTTCAAAACAATTAAATTAATACTTTATTTTCTTTTAGAGAATTATGGCTACTAGAACAAAATGAAGTGGACAAAATGATTATATGCATGAGTAGGGATAGTAGGCGCAATACGAATTGAGCCAGGAATTTAGCCAGATTTAATTTAGCCAATTGAGCCTGGAATTTAGCCACGGCACAATCAGGCGCAATGGCTAAATTCTGGCGCAAAGGCTAAATAATGGCACAATTCTGATTGGCTGGCGCAATTATAAAATTTATTAAATAATTATTTTTAAATTTTTAAAAATAATTAATTTTAGCTTTAATTTCAAATCAATTTTACGTAACTAGAAGCGATTTTCTACTATGATATTCCTATGACAGATCGAAAGATCTGATTCTTAGCTACAAGATAATATATATTTCATTTTTGTAACATTAAAATTGACCAAATTATAGCTATTTTAAAACAATATATTAAAATGTTAATATCGGTAAAATTAATTAATAATTTTATCTGATCAACCTTTTGNAGAACAAAATGAAGTGGACAAAATGATTATATGCATGAGTAGGGATAGTAGGCGCAATACGAATTGAGCCAGGAATTTAGCCAGATTTAATTTAGCCAATTGAGCCTGGAATTTAGCCACGGCACAATCAGGCGCAATGGCTAAATTCTGGCGCAAAGGCTAAATAATGGCACAATTCTGATTGGCTGGCGCAATTATAAAATTTATTAAATAATTATTTTTAAATTTTTAAAAATAATTAATTTTAGCTTTAATTTCAAATCAATTTTACGTAACTAGAAGCGATTTTCTACTATGATATTCCTATGACAGATCGAAAGATCTGATTCTTAGCTACAAGATAATATATATTTCATTTTTGTAACATTAAAATTGACCAAATTATAGCTATTTTAAAACAATATATTAAAATGTTAATATCGGTAAAATTAATTAATAATTTTATCTGATCAACCTTTTGTCACGTGACCAAAATTGCGCCTGAATTTAGCCAGAAAAAAATTAATTAGCCTTTGAGCCAGAATTTAGCCAGCACAATTTAATTAGCCTTTGAGTCAGAATTTAGCCAGAATTTAGCTGGCGCAAAATTAATTAGCCAAAGGCGCAATTATTGAGCCAGCCTTCATATCAATTGAGCCTTCCACCCTTATGCATGAGTTTTTAAATGTAAGTTATGTAAGTTCAAATATAATTTATTACAATTTTAATTTTTACTTATTTGTAACATTTCGGAGATTTTCAAATGATGTATTAAGGTAAAATAGATTTAATTGAATTAATAATATAATTTTCTTGATATATTTTTAAGACATTTGGATCTTATGAGAATCAATTGTTTCTCGAGTAAAAAAATAAATTTCGTAAGTATGTGAAAATCAAAGGTGAATTTAATACCATCGGTGTAAGAATAGCGGAAAGATTCAAATTAAAATTTATTATTATTTATATTATAGAATTTATATTATTTGTATAAATATTATTTTTATTATATAACATAATAAAGAGAATTATTTTATTATTATATTATTATATGCAAATAAATAATTATAAAATTTTAATATAAAAATTGATATCGCGAAAATAATTAAATACGAAAACTTTCGAAATTAAACGTAAATTTTTACGTAAAATCTACGTAAATTTATGCGATTTTTTTTCGCAACGTATTAATAATCTAATATTACGTTTCGAAAATTTCTGGAAAATTATTTCAAAGATCTCTGTAGGTGTCGTAATTTTCCGGAGAAATTATGGACCAAAAAGTTTACGGAATATTACGCCTATTAAAATTTCCTGATGAACCTATATGACAGTTCTGATCTATGTGTAAGGGATTTGTATAACAAATCTGCATTGTCGATCTCCATTGAATTCTTAACTGCCTCAGTATTTTTTTCCCAAAAATTAATTTCATGATCATCATTGGAAATTGTGGGTGGTAGTGAAAGTAGTTCTAAATAGTTGTAATTTGTATATTGTTTTCCTTTTGAGTCCAAATTAATTTCATAATCTTCATTAAAAATTGTAGGTGGTGGTGAAAATGGTTTTAGGTGATTATTAGATGTGTATTGCTTTTGTTTTGAACTTGGTTCTCCGTAATTTTCGTATTCGAAAATTTCGTAGTCAGAAATCTCCAAGTTTGAGTCTGAGAAAGTTTCTTGATCATATTCATCTTCTGTATCAAATAGGTCGACGGCAGATAAGTAATGTTCCACTTTTCCTGTACATAACGTGGAAGGAATAGGTGGGTGAGCATTATACTGATTGAAATATGGAATATCGGGCACCTATCGAGTACCTGGTAGGTATGCGATAGGTACCCGATATTCAATATATCGGGCACCTGATTGATGGTGTAGTCGTCCCGAAGTTCGGGCATCTATCGGGTACATATCGGGTATCTATTGAGTATCTATCGGGCACCGATATTTTGTCATTTTTTTCAAATTATTTATTTTTTATCGGGCATCTATCATCCATATATCGGGTATAGTATATTATTGTATATCGGGCACAGTATATCTCTGTATACAGTCAACTCACTCTACAACGAATTTTGATATAACGAATTTTTTGATATAACGGATATTTGATAGGGTCCCGATTTTTTTATAATAAAAAAAATTTGATATAACGAATTTGTCTAATTAATTATGCTATAACGTTGTACGAAGTTTATCTGGTGGTCATATATATAAAATATAGTGAATTTTATAGTTATAACAAATTTTTTTTCTGCATAACGAAGGATTTTCAATAAAAATTTCAAATAATTATAACTAAAATTAAGGAGGTATTTACAGTAATTTTGGAAGTTATCTTTATCAATCTATAATTTATAATAAAAATGAATAAAATATCTTATTTTTTATTTTTTGTATCTTTTTTCTTTGAAATGCCAAAAAACAAATGTAAGTCACTTACAGCGGCACAAAAAAAAGAAATTTATTCTAAAAAAAAATCATCTTTTTTAAAAAATAAA
>PQFF01000006.1:98520-168627 GCA_003547095.1 Diversispora epigaea | reverse complement strand
GAAAATTTAACAATAAAAGAATTTAAAATTTGGTTAGCTATTTTAATATATTCTGATATTTTTAAACTTCCTAGTATTAAAGATTATTGGAATAAGGATAATAAATATCCTGAACACAAAATAACTACTTTTATGTCATTATTGCGTTTTGAACAGGTATATTTTTAATTTTTATGATAAATATTTAATAAATATTTAAACTAATTTAATTTTTAAATTTTAGATTAAGCGTTTTATATATATTTCAGACTGTTCTATTTCATCATTATATTGGTATTCCAAATTAGATCTATTGGCAAATCATATTCGAAAAGTTTCAAAATCAATTTGTATTCCATTATCTAATGTATCAATTAATGAAATAATTACTCAATTTTCTGGTCGAAGTGTATATATAATCAGAATTAAAAATAAACCAATATCAGAAGGATATAAAATACTTTCTCTATATGATGTAGGATACACTTACACTTTTATTTTTACTTCAAGAATTTAAAATTATCCTAAATTAGAACAACTTTTAAATTTAAATAAAGTCGGTAATAAAGTTAACCATTTAATTTTTCAATTACCTTTAAATAAATTATTTAATATATATATAGACAATTTTTTTTCATCTATTAATTTTTATCAACATTTATATAACAATAATTTTGGAACCTGTAGAACAGTTCGCACAAATAGTGCAAACTTTTCAAAAATTCTTAAAATTAGTAAAAAAGTTAATTGGGATACTTTATCTAGAGTTGTAAATAATAATATATTAGCAGTTCTATGGATAGATAATGGGCCAGTTACTATGTTAACAATTATATATGAAATTAATGGAAGTGAAAATAGAATTAAAAGAATATGACTTTGTTTTCGAGAAACAAATATAAATGTAGCTAAAGTACGTGCAATATTTGTAAATGATAGTAAAAAAGTTTTATCAATTCCTTGTATAATTGATGATTACAATTATTTTATAGGTGGAGTGGATATTGCTGACCAGTTACAGGGATATTATGATACCCAATTGCTAGTAAGAAGAACTTGGATGCCATTATTTTTTTGGTTATTAGATACTTTAATTATTAACTCTTATTTAATTTTTAAAAAAAGTGGAAAAAATATTAATCATAAAGATTTTAGATTACAATTAGTATGAGATTTAATAAAATCAAGTATAAAAGAAAATAAACCTTCAAAACCAAACACACGAAGTTATATTAAAGAATTAATACAAAAATTTAAATTTATTCAAGTTGACTTAACAAAAAAACATCAATATGTAACAACAAATTTTGAATTTTCTCCAATAAGATTAACATCAGATGGTCACTTTCCTGAATGGAAAGAAGAAAGAAGTAATTGTGTATGGTGCAAATATTTAAATAAAAAAGTTCAAAAAAAAGTATTAAGAGATCTTTCACAATTACAGTTATATTGTATAAAATGTAATGTAGCTTTATGTTGTAATAAGAATTGAAGTAGTTGTTTTAAAGATTATTATATTCATAAAGATGATACTCATAAAGATGATAATAATTAAAAGTAATATTATTTATTTACTTTTTTAATAAAAATTCTCATGAATACTTATTTGAAATAATGAAATTTGAATAATTGAAAAATTTTAATTGTTTCAATATGTAAAAGTATTTATATTCCTTTATCAGTAAATTTTTTTTAAACGTAAGCCTTCGAAGTCTTTCACTCCAATAACCTTCAAATACCTCCAATATAAATGTAATATTTACGAAGGTTATTGGTATCGAAAACCTTCATTTTTATTAATAAAACGTAATACTCCAGAGGTTATTGATATTGATAACCTTCAATAACCTTCATTTTATTATAATAAACGTAATATTTGCGAAGGTTATTGATCCGATAACCTTCAATAACTTTTGAAAACGAAATTATTACAATAACCTCTGATATAAAAAATTTCCAGATGTTATAAATAATCAAAAATGACATTAAGTAACCTTAATATTAAGAATATAATGTATCTTTATTAAAAGTTTCAGATTTGTTTCTTAAGAATTGAGCGAATAGTAAATAATTTTATTTAAAAATAAAATTGCTTATTTATTATCCAATTTACGTTCTAAAAATCTCAAAATTTTACAGTAGATGCACTTTGTTCTCTAGAATAAGATTATTTAGTATCATTTTCTATAATTCATAGAAAATAAAAATATTTTTATATGTAACAAAGATTGACTGACATATAAAATTAATCCTAAAGAATATTGATCAAAAATAGCTATATATAAAATTATTTTTATTGCTTAAGAATTATTGAAAATGATACTAAGTAACTTATTTCTGAGAATGTAATGCATCTATTGTAAAAGTTTGAGATTTTTAGAACATAAATTGAATGAGTAATTGATATTTTTAGTATAAAATTGTTAATTATTTATCCAATTTATGTTCTAAAAATCTCAAACTTTTACAATAGATGCGCTACATTCTCGGGAATAAAGTTACTTAGTATCATTTTCAATGGTTAGTATGTAATAAAAATACTTTTATATGTGGTTACAATCGACTGACATATTAAATTATTTACAATTGATTCAAAGAATTTTTTTTTGATGTCGGTCAATAATAGCTACATATAAAAGTATTTTTTTTACTTATCAACCATTGAAAAGATACTAAGTAACCTTATTCCTGAGAACTATACATGTCGTCAAAACTAATTTCACCTTGACTCAACTCTTAAAATTTCAATTTTTAATTGCGTCTGACTCAATTAATTGCGTCAATCACTAATAAAAATCAAAATTTGCTTTGACTCAACTCCAATTTTTCTTAATTTTAATTGCGTCTGACTCAATTCAATAGTTTTGACGACATGTATACTGAGAACATAGCGTATCTACTGTAAAAGTTTGAGATTTTTAGAATATAAATTGGATAAATAATTAATAATTTTATAATAAAAATATTAATTACACGTTTAATTTATGTTCCAAAAATCTCAAACTTTTACAGTAGATGCACTATATTTTCAGAAATAAGGTTACTTAGTATTATTTTCAATAGTTAATAAGTAAAAAAAATACTTTTATATGTAGCTATCTTTGGCTGATATTAAAAAAATTCTTTGGATCAATTGTATATAATTTAATATGTCAGTCGATTATAGCTACATATAAAAGTATTTTTATTACATACTAACCATTGAAAATGATACTAAGTAATCTTATTCTTGAGAATATAGTGCATCTACTGTAAAAGTTTGAGATTTTTAGAACATAAATTAGATAAATAATTAATAATTTTATACTAAAAATATCAATTACTCATTCAATTTATGTTCTAAAAATCTCAAACTTTTATAGTAGATGCACTACATTCTCAGGAATAAGGTTACTTAGTATTATTTTCAATAGTTCTTAGGCAATAAAAACATGTTAAATTGAAACAAAGATCAACTAATAATTTTATTATTTTTTTGTTCTTATTTAAAGTCAAAATCCTAGTTTATAACCTTAAATACGATAATAATTAAAAATATTCTAAATAATAAAATTTACATCTTTTGTTAAACTATCCTATAGCTCCAATTTTTTTTTAATAGTTTAATTAAAATTATAAAATAAATTTTTATAAAATCGAAACTTTAGTGAAAAATACTTGATTTTCAAACGTAAATTTCACGTGACTTTTATATAACAGTTTGAAATTATTAAACCAAATCACATGTATCTGATGATCAGTAACTTGTGATAAAAATTTCATTATACAAATTTAAATTTTCATTAATTTTTATATGTAACATATTTAAGGAAAAATTTGCAGGCAAATTTGCCTGGAATTGCTTACAGTTTAAGGGATAATAAATGTAATATTTATAAAAGTTATTGGTTTAATAATTTTTAATAATCTTTAAAAATGAAATTATTATAATAACTTTTGTTATAAAAAATTTTCTGATATATCTAACTCAATAATTTGACCTCCTTTTAGTTTTTTCTATAAAAAAATAAATTTTTTAATATTTAATATAATACACTGGTCGAAAATTTATAAAAACTACACCTATTGGGTACCAGATAGGTGTAGTATCCATGCCTAATATCGTACACATATCGGATACCCGATAGGTGTAGTTTTTATAAATTTTCGACCAGTGATATTAAATTTTTTTTTTATATTTCTTATTTACTTTTTTAACTTTCATAATTTTACATATTTTTTTATTATTGATTTTAATTAATTCAGTTTTCAGATTCAATATATATTAATATACCATTATTCTGAATACAATTTTTTTTTTTGTTAATTTTTTAAAATTTGATCACATTTTTTATATGATCCTAACATACCAGATTATTTCTTTATTATTATTAATACATTAATAAAATTTTTTATACCATTTTTTAGCTGTTCTAAATTCTTCTATTCTTTTATTTTTTGAAAAACAAATTTTGTATTAATATATAGAAGTTTGTGTTTCTTAAATACTGCAAAAAAAGTAGACCTTACTCTCACTGATGGTGCAAATATGCATAAATCAGATATCCTATTTGTGAAAATTCATAAATCAAAAATTCCTATTTATAAATTGGAAAAAATCGACTGCCTATACTTAATAAATTTTAGCAAATTTAGCTATTAATTGGAATCTTATTCATGATAAAACCGTCCTATTTTTTTTCATTTGATCAGTGTCTATTTGCAATTAATCCTCTTAAACTTTGATATTTAATTAATAATTTTAAAAGTTTTTAAAACAATATGTTAAATTTTAATATTATAATTTAATATAATTTAAATAAGTAATTTAAATAAAACTCACAAGATTTTTAATATATTTTACATAATAAGAGCTTCAATATTTGTTATCTCAATTTTTGAAATATTCATAAAATTCCAATTTGACACAATTAACAGTAATAAATTTTAAATAACTTTCATTTAGGTAAATTCTTTTATTTATAGTAAAATTTATAACTTCTCAGACAAATTTCTATTTCGAAATATTTTAAATAAGTAAAAAATATTTCAATAAAAAAAATTTTATAACAAATATAAATACTTACATTTATAAATTTATTTTCAGTCATATAATTTGATTTAATCTTATTGGATACTAATAATTTTCATATGTCAGAGATTTTTCTTTCTATTTTAATTTGTCTATTATTTATTTCTATTTGTTTACTATTTATTCTTTCAAATTTATTTAGGAAATAATTGACATCTTTACATATAAATGAAAAATTATTTATAAAAAGAATTATGTATGTTTTAAAATTTTTATATATTGCAAATATTTTTAAAAACTTTTGAAACATTACTATTAGAATAATTATAATTTTTTATAGTTCTAATAATTATTTTTTGCTTTTTTTTTGAAGATGCTTCTGCAACTTTATATTCTTCTGATTCTATTAATATTATTGGCATTGTTACTATTATTGGTATTGTTGTTATTATTAATATTGTTAAAGTTATTTTTTTTGGTGTTATTGTTATTTTTCTATTTTTGTTTTGATTATTTATAATCTTTTTTAACAAATTTTGATTTTTTAATCAAAAGATCAAAATAAAATTTATTATTTTTTTTTATTTTTTTTATAAAATAAAACTATTTTTTTAAAATTATTAGAAATATTTGAAAATATTTAAAGAAGCAAAATGGAATTTTAGTTCTTTATATATCGTTTTCTACTATCTAAATATGATAAGTTATTTCAAAATTTTTTATTATTATATTCCTTAATTAAATAATTATTATCTAATTACCATCATTAAAATGTAATAATAATTCATAATATTTTTGCAAATTACTCATAATTAAATATCTCTGCAACTTACAAAATTAATTAAAATCATATTTATTATTAGTAATAATTTTTTTGTAAATTTTGATTTTTAATTGAATAATACTAAAGTTTTTGAATATTATATTTAATTACATAATTATAATTTATATTTATTTTTTTTTTTAAAAATAATAATTTATATTTTTATTTAAAAAAAATATAGATAAAATAATTAAAAATAATGTGGATAAATACAAAATTAAAATTAAATTTATTAATATAAAATAATGCATTTAATTAATTTATTATATATTTAGTTTAAAATATAATAATACAAAATATTTTGAGATAATATAACTTAAAATAGATATTTATTTATTAAATATTTATTAGTTTTATTAAATTAAGAAATTATATGAACTATATTTTCTATTGTTTTTATTTTTATAAAATTGTATATCTCTGTCAATTTCAATAAAGGACAGTTATAAACAAATAAAATTTTTTTAGATATAAAATTGTACTATTGTATAAGTGCAAAATGTAATAATTTTTCTTTCTTTAAAAATATTTTTTTTATAAATAAATAAAATAAAATAAAGTCAAATAATTTACATATTTTATTAATTAGAATTATTGTAATAATATATACCTGTACATATACATGTTGCTCAAATTTTAAATCATTTGGGATTTAGGATATCAAAATGTACAAATTACTAGTATTTGGGATTTGGGATTTTGGTAAAAGATACTAATTATAATTTGGAATTTGGAATTTTGACATTTGGGATTTTAGTATTTGGATTTTGAATTTGGGCAGTAGGTATACTTGTATGTAACAAATTCTATTATCAAATTGATATTCAAAAAAATAAAAAGTTATATATATAATAACTATAGATAATTATTTCTAATTCTTACAGTATGAAAATTATATTATGAAATAATTATATTAATTAATAATAGTGAACTATTAGTTAAACTTATAGTTAAATTAATGGTTGAACTGGTGGTTAAACCAATAGTGAAATTGATAGTGAAACTAACAATTGAATTAAGGTTTAAATCAATAGTTAAATTGAAGTTAAAAATTACAATTCAGTTTGATTCAAGGGTCCAACTGATAGTTTTTGAACTGAATCAAACTGAGTTAAACTAATAATATCCCTAACCAAATTACGTTGTGACTATACTTGTACGCAAAATTATTTTGAGGTCCCGAAATTGCAATTTTGGGAAAAAAAGTCGAAATAGTTTTTCATAGAAGACGAAATTATTTTACTTAAAACCTGAAATTTTTTGACCATCCAGATTTATTCTTTGATTGAAGATACACATAACTGGATACTTTTTTTACTTCTATATATATAGAATAGATTCTGCATAAATCTCAAAAAGTCGAAATACCTCAAAAATCCAAAATCAATTTTGGGAACATGTATAATTGTGGCTAAATTCTGAGTTCAATTGGCTAAATTATATCTGATTAAATTCCTGGTTCAATTCATATTACACCTATTATTTTTAGTTAAAATTCTAATATCAAATACCAAATTTCAAATATTATATAATTCCAAATCCCAAATCTTAAATTCTAAGTAATTAGAATAATATGTATAAAGAAGGAAAAGAAAAAAAATAAAATAAAAGAATTTTAGAAGAAGAAAAAGTAAAATAAAAAATTTTTTATTTATTAAAAAATATTCAAATATTTTTTAATGGATTCAAATATTTTTTTATTTTTTAATGGATTCAAATATTCGAATTGAATTCAGATTTTAAAAAGTTGAATCTGTATATAATAAATATTAAGAATTAGGATATCAGATCAGATCTGAATATTGATAAAATCTGATTTGATTTGACTTTGCGAAATCTTACTTATTGTTGTATAACACAACTAAATTTCAATAATTGAGTCAAAAACTTTTTACTTTTATGACATTAGATTTGATTTCATATAGATAAATGAATACAAAGATAAAAAAGATTTTGAAATTTTTGTTTTCTAATTTATTTAAAAAAAAAAAATTTATTGTTCTGAACTTATAATGGTTTCTATTTTCTAGTATATTGATACTTTATAATATATTACCTTTATTCAAAAAAAGTCACTGCGGTAATCAGGTGTATTCAATCACGTGTATTAAATTCGGCATTCTAACGAAAAAAAAAAAAACTTACCCAAAAAAGATACATCAAACGCGATAAATACGGGCCCAGCACGTGATCAAACACGAACATTATAATAGGGATTTTCAGCCAACACCGTACAGACTGTCTAATTTAATAAAAGTAGTTTCTCCCCTTTTTTTTTAATCGATTCACATTCGTATACATATTTACCATTAAAAAAATGTCTGCTCTTTCTTACCAAATTCCTGTAAATACAATGGCTTTACAACCACTTCAAAATGAACCTGCAACTAATATTCTATCAACTTCTTCTCAAAACGTCGCGGAAATAAACCCGTTACCACAAGCAACTATTAAACATTTGGATAATATTTTTGAAGCAGTTAAGAGACAGGTAACTTCAATAATACTTTCAATAACTAAATTTCTTAGTGCAGATTTCACCAAATTTGCAAATATACCTAAACGTTTATATATTATGACTATAATTATATTTAAAGCATTGAAAGCTTCTTGGCTTTTTTGACTGTTCCTTTATTTGGAAACTCTATTTTGTTCGTAAAGATTAATTTTTAAACAAGTTTGACCATTTGTATTTAAATTTAATATTCAAAGAAGATTTATTATTATTCTGAATCAATTTAAAATTTATAACTTATATCAACTTATACCAACTTTTCCATTATTTTAAACGTGATTCCATAGGTGGCTATATGGGGTGAGCACGCAAGGTGGAAAATTGATTTAGTGTTGTTGCCTGACGAAGATTTAGATGCACAAAACCGAATGTTAGGAGGTTGGGAATCTATAAATATGTAAAAATATGTAAAATATATAAATTATGTAAATTATGCAAATTATGTAAATTATATGTTTAAAAGGATAATATGAAAGATAAAAAAGGTAAAGATAATATGAATAATATTAATATTAAATTTATAAATTTAGCGAGTCCAAGTATAGGTATGCATTCACCTATCAGTGAACCAACGCCATTATCCTCAGTCATCGTCCAAGATTCGAAAAACCAAATAACAAATCGATCTGAGGTATTTTTTTTTACTAATTGAATTAATATTTATTTATATATCGAAAAATTTTATAACAATAACAATAAAAATATATTAAAAAATATATTAAAGATATATTAAAAATATATTAAAGATATATTAAAAATATATTAAAAATATATTAAAATATAGGGTGATATTCTAAATAATAACCTTCGCCGATTTTCTTCGCTGGAATCAAGCTGCATAGATAATCTTGACGCAGAAAACGCAAAACATTTGGTAAATGTTTAATTAATATTATCAATGTTTAATCAATATTTGAATCCAAAATATAATTTCGCTATATTTATTTATTCTAATGCCCTTCTGAAATAGTTGAAAGAAACAATAAATCAAATTCGGAATTGTGAATCAATCATCGAACGTACTAATGAGTATGAAGAAAGGGTTTGTTTATTTTTTTTAAAAAAATTACCATTTTACAATCCTTACAATATTTCTCTCCATTTTTAATTTAATATTTTTTTAATATTTTTTTTAATATTTTTTTTAATATTTTTTTTTAATATTTTCTTTTAGATAAAAGATTTAGATGATAAATTAAAGAAAGCAAATGAACATGTTGAGGGGATACATAGATATCATACTATGCGAGTAAGAATTATGTTCATAAAATTTTTATATTTCATAAGTTCTAGTATAAAGTGAATGAGATTATAATATAATTTTTAGGAAGAAGAAATGACTGTAAAACATAATATGGAATTGCGATTACTTCAAGAAGATGCAAGAATTCTCAACCAAAGACTCAGAGAAACCACGTCAAAATTAGAAAGTATTTATGCTAGACACGTTAGTTTGTTAATTTCTTCTCAATTTATTTTAATGTATTAATGTATTGTATTCAAAATGTAAATTGATCGAAAGGTTATTTATTATATTTTTATTGTATTTTTATTGTATTTTTATTATATTGTGCAATTGTACAGCGATCAAAGAGGAGAGAACGAAGTCATTTAAAGGATTCAAAGGATTTAAGGGACATAAGAGGAAGGGTAAGAAATAATTTCTTTAATAGTCTAAATTATGTCTTAAATTATAAAAAAGAAAGAAATATAAACATTGACATTTAAAAATTAGAGCCTTCACCACCATATTCAATCAGATCGACAATTAACTAATGGTTATATAACATATAATAATAACAATTATCCGTATGGTAATGCTACTCAGATGATTATTGTAAGTAAAATAGATAAAAGTGTAAATATCTTTATAAATATATCATATTCTTTTATAATTTTTTTTTTGCTTATTAGGAAGGTGCGCAAACAAACGCAAGAATGCCCACAATACAAACATCAACAACGATGATTTCCACAATACAAGAAAACTCTACAAACACTATTCACTCAAATTATCCATCAATGCTCTCATCGCAAAGCAATGACGTCTACACAACACCACCTATGCAAACGAATTCCACAATTTCCTCTTATCACCTATATCCAACTTACACGTTTTCTCCGACGATTAATCAGAATCGAATGCAAAATACATCGATTCAATATGATAACACTGTCACAAATATTCCCCCCGAAATGTTACCTTATCATTTCGCTGTATCATCATCATATGCACCAAATCATCTAATAGGATCGTCATCTTTCTTCCCAATGTCTCAAATCAAACAGATTAATCATTCCGGATTAGACAATCTTTCATTAGCAGCGGAAATGATTTTAAATTCAAATAACCAACCAGTTTCTTACGACAACAATGAAAGTATAAAAAATGAAACGACGTCAAACGCGTGCGTGGGTACTTATACTAATCAATCTGAAGATAATAAAGATAATAAAGATAATGAAGATAATAAAGATAATAAAGATAATGAAGATAATAAAGATAACAATAAAGATAATGAAGATAATGAAGATAATAAAGATAATGAAGGTAATAAAGATAGTAAACATAATGAAGACAATAAAGATGAATTGATGAATAATCAACAAAGTAACGTCGAAGTGCACCGACAAAACGAAAATGAGGAGTCATTCAGGAGTGTGTTGACCACTCCTGAATCATTAATGACAATTAGAAATGGAAATGGTTTAGTTGAAGATACCGAAGATGAGAATACGGTGTCGACTCCTGTGTCAGGGGCAGTTGACGATGGTCGTTCATGTAATTTCGAAGTGATGGAAACTGGGGACAATTTAAAAGAACAACAAGAACAAGGAGAGACAAATGTTGAAGTTCTATCAACTTCAACATTTGAGAACGAATCATCAGATGAAACTTAAAGTCGAGTTTCATTATCTAAAAGCCCATCACTTCAAAGAATGATGCATATGTAGAACTTTAAATTGATTTGTATTGGTTTATGTTGATTTTGTTTTTGGAAATTATAATCTCTTTTTATTAAGCTTATAAGATGGGGTGAGATATTGATATAATTTGTGAAATTATAATGTGAACAAATAAATTGTTATTACCTGATTATACTAATTTTGCACGTGATACATCATGCCAATAAAGTCGGTTGTAACACTGTAACACAAAAATTTATGACATTTTTTCCCATATTTGTCACACCGCTCAACTTTCACGTGAAGGGTGAACCTTTGGGTGGATCAATCAAATTCGGGGGTAAAACTGATGCAAGCTACCAATAATATAACAGATCAGCTTTGACTTTTGAACTTTAAGTCAGACCAATAAAAATTTCTTTGAAACATTATCTATGGTAGATATTTGAGATCACGTCATATTATTGAGATCGACTAAAATTCGAGATCATTTTTGTTCTCTTTAAAAGTTAGACTCTGCTCATTTTAGTATCACAAAGATCATTTTTATTGGAATGTCTCCACGTGCATTAAAATTTAAAAGTTTAATAGTGTAATTTATATATATTAGGCTTTCCGGAGTTTTCGGATTATTGAATTCAGAGTTTCCACGAACATTACATCTCTTAGAACTTTCATTTTCTAATTTGGTTTAAAATTAAGGTTCTTTTTAATATTTTCAAGTTGTTCTTGTTTATATCCATAAAATTATATAGTTGGAGTGCATAAAAATTCCTGGTTTAAGGTATTTGATAAAGAATATTTTGTTGAATGCTTTTGTAAAACGAAGCTTTTTACGAATTCCAAAAAGTTTATTCACAATATTAAAGAAATTCAATTGAAACACGTTTAAACTCTTAAATTTATCAATAAAGGTAAAATAAAGCGAGAAAAACAAATATAAAATATATAAAATACTTCTAATACTTTTGCATTAAGCATTTAAATTATTTTAATTCTTTAAATACCACACGACAAAGTGTAAAGAAATGGGACGAAAAGAATTTATTCAAGATGTTAAAACACTCAAGGATCACTTTCGTGGATTAAACCCAAAAACTGCTGCACTTGTGAAAGGTAAAAATATCACATTTCTATTAGTTTGATTAATTTGCTAACGTTATTACTTGACCAAAAAGTGTTTCATGTTATAATCAAGTTATTTAAATTATTTGATTCTTTCTTTAAAGACTTTGATTTTCGGGATCCGGAATTAAGCTTCAAATTTGCGTACAAGACCGGAAAATCTTTCACAGTACAAATATTTGTTAATGGTAGATATTCTTTATTACAATTTATAATATGTTTCATATTATACTTTATATTTTCATATATTTCATGATTGATTAAATAATTGATTAAAATCATTGATTTGATTCCTTTTTTCAAGAATTAAAATTATATCCGCACGATTTCACCGCGTTTATTTGCATAGACAATGCCTTCGATGAAGACGCAGAAGCAGGCAATCCATCTTTTTTTATCCTATGCTATTTTTTTTTTTTTTTTTTTTAAAAAAAAATTTATTAATACTAATGGCTATAATAGCGGCGCAATGTTTAACAAATGTTAATGTCAATAACAAATCCGTAAGCGAAATTGTGGCTACAATAGTTCCAAAACTTTGTGATCTTTTCAAACTTGCTCTTCCAAGGGAACTTTCAATGAGCTATTTAAGCAAATTTTCGCGTTCTTTTGTAAGCTCTTCAACAATCCCAACCAATATTCATAAGAGTCCAGAACCGAATGTTCAAAAACCTATTGTTTTATTGAATAGAGATTTGAACGAAGTGAACCACTTTCAGTAATAATAATTTAATTTCATTCTTTAAGTTTTAAAATGAATTTATTAAAACCTTATTAAGTATTGAAATTTTTTCTAAAGCTATAATGCCGAACTTCTTTGTGCTGATGAAATTGGATTTAAAGTAGTAGTTTCTTTACCAGTAAAGCGCCTTGGACTATCTCTAGAAGCTTATGAAGCATGGAATCTTGACCAAGATCGGTAAGATTTTTGTATATCATAATTTTAGGATAATCCAAATGCTTGTTTCCTTAATTTCGACATCTTTTGTTTTTAATTTTTTAGATACTTAGTATGCATAATGCAATTTTCTCCCCAATATATTGATTTAGAAGCGTGTCGAGACTATACAAAAGAAGCGGATTTCAAGACGATAAAAGATGAATTGAAAAGATTATATCCAATTCAGTTTACGGTGTTGACATCATCCCAACCAAAAGGATTGCCAAGTCAGTCACACCATAAAGACGATGCTTTAGAGAGTGATCATTTTGTACTTTCTTGGACCTTGACAGAACTCTTACGTGACAAATTTATGGATATGTTATGTGATCGATTGTGGTTCGGTATCGGATGGTCAGGAGCGGAATATGCGGATTATAGAAGAAGCAAAGAATTAGAATCTAATTTTCTCAATTATAGAAATGAACTACTTCCAAATGAGATTAATGAGTGTTTAATACAAGATGAAATTCAACATAGAGTGTTATGTTATTTTGAATCAGAAGAAGTGGAATCTAATACAGCCTCATTAAATCAAAATTTTCTTTTATTAATTTTACGTTTTCTTCGCCGAAGAATTTTATTATCAACAAAATATTGTCTAACGTGTCATTTTTCTCATACCGAGTCAGTGTCATCTATTAGACCTTTTGTATGTGGAACACCATTATGCCAGCATCAAGCACTTGTGGGTTTAGGCAATCTCTTCGAAGCAGTATTAGTTAGTAGCCCAGTTGTAGTAGATTTATTGATATCATTATGTCATGTTGCAATTAATGCACAAATTCTTAATCCATGTCCGTCCCGAGCTATTGGAGTTACTACAACCACTAAACTTGAAATTCAAAACTCACTAGAAGTAAATTGGGAAGGTAATCAAGGAACGGTTGGTCAACCATTTGAAAAAGGTTATAAAGTTTGTGGATGGAGAAAATTTGAAAATCAAGCTATGGTTAATGATTTATTAGAAGTTTTTAACCCGGAGACAGGAAAAACATTTACAGTTAATCGTAGCAGTTCGACATCAACAGTTCGGGTTTTAGATGTTTCGCCAACTTATTTAGTCATTGATTTTCAGATTTCAGTACCGGCATCAGCAGTTAAAAATCGAAATGTATATTTACCATTTCGATTATATCGTAGAAGTGAAAAAAATTTTTTAAATCATGATGGGACACCAAATTATAAACTTTTGTATAATATGATTGATAAATTACCGTCAGTAAAGAATATGGTTCAATATGCTAAAAAGAAAATTCTTAAACAAGAACTTGATAAGTTGGATATTTTATGTTTTCCATTATTGTCATGGATAATTTCATCTAATAGAACACATTTACGATTATTGGAATCAGAGGAAGAGAAAGTTCAATTAAATGAAACTAACAATTCTTTTGGAACTTGGAAACAATTTATTATGATAATGAGTTCTCCAGAAAAAGAAGAAATATTCCAACAAGAAAAAGCAAAATTAAATAATGAATTTAGCGGTCAATGTTAGTTAAAATTATTTTCTTAATATATATATATATGTATGTATATATTCTCTCTCTCGTTAAAATTGCCTTTAATTTATAACAAAGAGTTCTTTTTTTAATATTCTGTTAGCAAAGGGTGAATTATTTGCTTTTCATGGATCTCCACTGCAAAATTGGCATTCAATTATTCGGTAAAAATCAATTTCTATATCTATATCTCATAGATCTTTAGTTTTTAGTTTTTGGTCTTTAGTTTTTGGTCTTTAATATTTAGTCTTTTAGATGAATAATTTCATCATATTTAAAATTTTAATTTTTCATTATATTTATTATATTTAAAATTAGGACATCATTGAACTGGAAGAAAGTTGTACATGGAAGAGCATATGGGGATGGAGTTTATCATTCTCTTCAGGCTGCAACATCTGCATCATATGCTGGAGGAGGTTATCATCGATACGAAATTGGTTCATGGAAAAATTCAATGTTGATGGTTCAAAAATGTATGGCTTTGTGTGAAATAGTGAATAGACCAAATGAATTCAAAAGGTAAAATTTAAATTTATTTATCTAAATTTAAATTAATTAATAAATTTATTATTTATTTAAATTTAAATTATTAATAAATTTATTATTTCTCTAAATTTATATTTATGATTTTCAGCACAAGTCCTCATTTGGTAATTTCAGATGAGAATTGGATTACTACTCGATTTTTATTTGTAGAATGTTTAAGAGATCCATCCGATACAAATGATGAAAATAATGAAAATAGTGAAGATTATTTGACAGCATCAAATTATTCAGGCACTAATAATAATATTTCAAATATTCCAAATATTCCACCACAAATGCCAATTAATTATATTCGTAATTTGAATCCTATCAATTCTATCAATTCTATCAATTCTATCAATTCTATCAATTATGCTTCTTTTCCAATTACAAATCCCATTATTCAACGTAGTAATAGAAGAGATAATAATTTTATAATGTTAGATAGTCAATATTATCCAGTTTGGTTAAATAGTCAACCATTACAAATTCCAAAACGTGATTATTCTATAATCAATAATGAGATTCCTGATGGCAGTTCAATTGGAATATGTCAATTTGTTCATATTCCATCAGATGAAATTGAAATAGCAAAAAATTCAGTTGGTTCTATAGATTTTAATAATAATGGATCGATGTTATATGATATTAATGAAGATACTTTAGATGATGAAGACGAAACAGAAGATACAGACGATGAAATTGAATATTATGATGATGAAAATTTTCAATTTACTGAAGCAGAAAAAAAGAATGAAGTGATCGATCTAACATGTGATTATACTTATTTTAAACCAAATTACAAAATTATAAATCATTTATTATTTTGATATATTATTTTTTTTAATTATATTTTTATTTTAATATTATTAAGTGGATGAAGATTTTGATCCTACATTATTACCATTGCCTGGTAAGATTTGGAACATATTTGACTCTTCCATAAATCATCATAAATCATCGCGAATCATCATAAATCATGTAATTTACCATTTAGTTAAGGCACTTACCTATTTTGGTATATGGTTTGCCTTAAATGGTCACTGGTGATTTTAGAAAAGTCATATGATTATTATGTTTTTATTATGTTTTTATTATTATGTTTTTTATTTATTATATTCTTTTATTATATTTTTATTTTATTTTTTTAATTATTTTAGTCGAGTCTTCAAAGGCTGCAACCCAACGAATTTATAGTGAATTCAAAACGATATATAATAAACAGCAGTCAGGAATTCACGATGATCTTGGTTTTTATGTGGATACTGAAAAAATGACTTCTCTTTATCAATGGGTTGGATTATTTATATTATTATTTTTGTATTAATTCATTTTTTAATTTATTTATCAACAATAATTTTATTAACACGTTTCATTTTATTATCACTTTTAGGTGGTGCAATTGACAGATTTCGATCCAAGTCTACCATTAGCTGAAGATATGGAGAGATATAAGGTAAAATCTATCGATTTAGAAGTAAGATTTGCACCAGACTTTCCGTTTGTACCACCGTAAGTTATTATCTAAATTTTTATTATATAAATATATTATAATTTTATAATATTAATTTTTTTTTTTTTGTTATTTAAGTTATATACGTGTAATCAGACCAAGACTTTTAAAATTCATGGATGGTGGTGGTGGACATGTAAGAAATATTTGAAATATTTGAAATATTTGAATTACTTGAAATATTTGAATTACTTGAAATATTTAATTATTAGAAAATTGATATATTACAATCTTTGATAACCGTCTTTGACTGATTTTAATCAATCGAATCTTTAAAAGGTCACTAGTGGTGGTTCAATCTGTATGGATCTTTTAACCCTTGGAAATGCTGCTGAAGCTAGAGCTGGATGGTCATCGGCATACACAATCGAGGCTGTCTTATTACAGGTATTATTTTATTTTCGAAGTTTCTTGACTTTATTAAATTAAATCTTTTTGCATAATCAATTTTTTTTTCGTTTAGGTTAAAATGGCTTTGAGTTCACGGGATCCAAGACCAGCTAGATTAGATCGCAATTGGAATAGTGAATATAGTGCTATTGTAAGATTATTTAAGATTATTAAGATTATTAAGATTAATTGATCATTTTTTAAATTAAATTTTTAAAATTTTCATTTCTTTTAAATTTGTAGGAAGCTATTGACGCATATATAAGAGTAGCAAATAGTCACGGTTGGACCATTCCCAACCAATGGGCTTCTTTGTTTGGTCGTTAGAGAAATCCTAGTATTTGGAAATTTTTATTAGTGTATGAATAATTACTTATGCATTGTTTCTTATTTATTATCTATTCACTATATTGCACGAAACAAAAGTTTTGTATAATTGTATACGTCCTTTGAATGATTTTCATTATCCTTTTTGGAATCCCTTAATACCTTTGTCAAATATATAAATTGTAAATGAACGAAAACTAAATAATCTTTTTTATTGCGTATTATTTGAATTTTTTTTATAGACAATTTCAATTTACAAATTTTTTTATTAAATACATTGTAGATATTTTTTTCATTTTAATAATCTAAATGATCTAAATAATTGTAAGCTTTTCCTAATCCTATCTGTAAATATAATGAAGATAGTTAGTATAGAGTAGTGAATAAGTTTATTAGTTAGGTTTTCCTCCCTTTAAATGCTTATTACTCCAGTATTTTAAATTTGACATTTTATCCTCATGAATTTTTGAGTTTAACAATAAAATGTAAAAATAGCTTTATTGAAACTATCTATTAATTTTCTGCATGTCCATTTATAAAAAATTATTTTTGATCACACCAATCATCAGGGTTGTACATTTTGCATGCCCAAGGTTATAAAAATTAATTAAAACTTTACAGATATATTCAAAAATCAATTCTGAACAATTTTAATTAATGGCTCAAAGCGGATTTTCATAATAAAATTTTGCGTTATTTACGTTTTAAAAAATGTAACTTTTGTTATCCATGTACAGTCACGTCGGAAATTAACGCCCGATTTTTATTAAAATAAAAATCCACATGATTTATTCTATTTCTATATTATATACATAAAGTTTTTTTTATACTTTGTGATATTGAGTCCACAACCTTCCTAAGAATTGATACATTGAATTTTGATGAGCTCATCTACAGTTTTTTTTTTGTTTCAAACCATTTTACGGTTTTTTTCGATATGGATTAGAGAATTATCCTGTTGAAACACCAGGTCTAGATGTCATTTTTAACCATACAAATTATGTAAAAAATAAATGGATAAGAAAAAGCACAAAAAAAAAAAAGAAAAAAGAGGAATCAGTTGTGAAAATATTGTACAATATAACCATAACATATTTGTTTGCATTCTCCACAAAAAACTCATTTTATTTTCTTGATTTTTGATGAGTGAAATAATTTAAAAAAATGGAAATAAATTAAATAAATTACCAAATGTGTTCGAATCACTATTATTAGCTAAATTTATTAATATACTTTTCCCAAAAATTGTTTAATGGACGCGTAAGGTGATACCAAATTACATTTTTGATGCAAGATTATTAGATAACGATCACATGTCATAAGATTATATAAATAAGGTTTGAATTTAAAAAATATTTGTGCAACGTTAAGTATCTTTACCTTAACAACAGCAAGCACTAAATAGTAACAACATTAACAAATAGTAGTAACAACGTAATGTGGTCCACACAAGAATTCGAAGCGGACAAGATTTATTATGAACTTTGTTATCGAAAAGCTTATAGGTAAGAAATAACTATATAAATTAATTAAATTAATAATTAAATTAATTAATTAAATTAATAAAATTAATAAATTAAATAATAATTAATAATTGAATTATAATTAATTATAATAATAATAATAAAATAGACAAGTAGCATGGTCACCTCAAAATATGATAGCTTGGTCACAAGTCAATAATAATAAAAAGATTAATAGTTATAATAACATTGAAGTAATATTACCAAATGTTGGAGTATTTATTCCGAGTCGACTTTCACAAAAATCAACCTTAACAAAAAAACCAACAACATTATCTTCTTTACCTTTATCAACATTTTCAACATTTTCACCAGGACTAGGTGGAGGAATATCAGGAGGTAGTGGTGGTGGTGGTAGTGATGGAAGTAAACCTGCTTGGTCATTTACGTCAAAAAATGATTTCTATCCATTAGAAGGATTAGAACATCATCATAAAATAGGAGAAATGATAGCCGATTTAATATGGAATCAGATGGGATCCGCATTAGCATTAATTGATCAAAGAGGCAAAATATCTATTTGGACCATGAATAATTTTGTTAATAAATGGAAATGTATTTGCGATGTTAATTTAAGAGAGAGTGTGATTGTATTTTTATGGTTAGATTGTGTTAGAATGTACTCAAGAACGACGGAAACTAGACCTACTATATATAAGCGAGGTAATTTTAAAGGACCTAGAAATCAATTTGGAGAATTATCATTTATAACAGTTACTACAGATGGAAAGGTAAAATTATAGATTATATTATAATTATAATTATTATAATATTATAATATATTTAATATTAATATATTTAATATATTACTTTCAGGTCAGTGTTTGGTATCAAAAAGGCAAGAAACAATTTTCAAAATTTAGTACGGAATTACGATATAACAATAGCCGTATATCACATGCAGATATAATAATAAATAATGGTATCGTTTAATTTAATTAAATATATTCTAATTTAAATCTACTTTTAAATATATTCTAATACTTTAATTTCATATTATATTATTATATTAATAAAAAAAAAATAAATAAAAATAGATGGAAATTATATTTTAACAACTTATAGTCCAGAACATTATCCTAAAGTTATAATATTTCATGAAATTAAAGTTGACATGTTAAAATTACAAGTTAATTGTCGACCAATTGGTAACATTCATCTTACTGCACAAATTAATAATAATGAACAATTATTAACCATTGATCGATCACCCATATTACATTTAAAATTATTATCAAATTCCAATAACAATCATAATAATTATAATAATTATAATAATTATAATAATAATAATAATAATAAAAGTAATAATAACAATAATAATAGCAACAACAATAATAACAGTAGTAATAACAATAGTATTAGTAATAATAATAGCAATAATAATAATGGCAATATTAAGAATAGCAGCAATATTAAGAATAACAATATTAAGAAAAGTAGTAATAATAAAAATAATGAAATTAGATTAATAATTGTAACAGTGGAGAGAAAAGTTGAAGAAAATTCAGTAATATTCAATAGTGATTTAGCAATGTGGAAATTGGAACAAATGACAGAATCTCAAGACAAGAGTGATATAAATGAATTTGTAATTATTATTTATTTATCAAATTGATAATATTTATTTATTCTATTAATTTATTTTACTTTATCTTATTCTATTAAAATATAGAATATACGATTTATAACAGGAACACATTTACCTCAAAGACTAATTACAAACATTTGGATACATGAATATCAACTTTTCCTAGGATTTAGTGATGGTCAGATGCAATTTCGTGATTGGTAATTAATTAATTAATAACTGAGATAATTATTAATTATGATAATTATGATAATTATGATTATTATTATTATTATTATTATTATTCTATATTTTATATATTCCATATATTTTATATATTCTAACTATATTATATATTTTATATATTATATTATAGTAATACATTACAAGTACTCAATCCAACAGAGCAAAATCCAATAAAGTTATTTAAAGATTACAGATTTCCCACTTATAGTTCTTGGGTATCTTCTTCTTCCTCTCATAATAATCAAAATAATGAAAATGATAAATTTTCAACTACGAATGGTATTATGAATTATCATTACCTATTATTCATTACTTATTATTACTTATTATATTACTTATTATTATTAAATTTATACTTAATTAATTACTATTATTTTTATTATTTCAATTTTCATAATAATAATTAGCTATTACAGAATTTGTTACATCACCTAATGGTACTTTATTACTATGTAAAAGGCATTCAGGAAATCTTGATTGTCTTGACATGGCTAATTTAAATTGGGCATCATCTCAATCAAATATTGATGTTATGGGTGAGTACACTCCAGTTTCTTATTATTTCATTTTCTCTCATTATATTCTTATAATCTTATATCTTATATAATCTTATTCTATTTTATTATCTTATTCTATTACATAACAGATTGTGTAGGGGTAATGAATGCATGTGCCAATAAGTTAACATTATGTATTCTTAATAATATGGATCACACGGATTTAGAAAATATTATAAAAAAACTTGCTGGTACTTTAGAAAAGAAAGGTGTGTGAATAATAAATGATAATAATAATATAATCTCAAGATATTAATATAATAATAAGAATATTATATATTATTATTATAGATTTACTAGAACTAATTCTCGAAGAAACATTTACCAATATATCAGGAGTATTCCCTAATGGATTTGAAACATCCACTTCATCAGATTTCTTGATTAGATTATTCGGATTACAACTCTCTTTGTTAAAATCATGTGAACGTGATTATATCACTTATTTCAATATTTTAAGTGTGTTACATTTACGATCGTTGGAAATTATATTTAAAAATTGTTATACTTTTGATAAAACTTTTGTTATGGGTTTGTATAAATTTACACAATCTTTAATATTTAATAATTATTTGATAATTATTTGATAATTATTTAATGATCATTTAGTAATTATTTGATAAATCATATTATTTAATATTCATTTAATATTCATTTAATATTCATGTAATAATTTACTCAATCATTTTAGATTCACTACAATCACTAGTATCACTTACTGAATGGATTCTGGATTTCTTTGTATACATCATTCGAAATATATATTTATTATATGCTACTTATAAACAAGGGCGAGTATTGGCCAGTGAAAAATCTCATATCGTATTATTATATCACACAATAAGTCGATCGGCGTTAAAAAATCTTTTATCATTCATTGAAAAATTTAAAGATCACATTTCACAACTGGCCATTAATAATCCTAAAGATTCTGCCATACAAGAGATGAATAAAACATTAGAATATTCATTTGAAAGGTGGCCATTAAACTTAGATTTAATGAATTCTTTTATGAATGAATCTAGTACTGTCATTGAAAAGACTATGCAAGGTAATATATTATAGTTTATTATATTTTCTATATTTACATTATCTATAGTTTATTATCCTATCTTTTATTGTATTTTTATTATATTTAATTATATTTAATTATATTTTTATTATATCAACATTATACATTATAGAAGTCTCGGATCACCCAAGAACAATATACAAATTAATTCTACATTCAGTATTACCTACTTCATTACAAGGAACACTTAAAGAAATTGAACAAATTTATAAAACTAATTTTCATAGTGTTAATAAAGTTAAATTATATAGTTATGATACTAGGTGGGTTGAATCAGAATCTGTGGATATTGTATTAAAGTCAAGAAATCTTATGGATAGAGTTTGTATTAGGTAATTATATTATTATATTATATTATATCATATTATATTATATTATTATCATTAATTTATTAATTTATTTAATATAGATGTGGTCATAGATCTGCATTAAGAGATGTAGTACAAGGAACAACTCAATGGGCAAAGAGTTATGCCAGATCCTGTGTTTGTGGTGGTCTTTGGATTGATATTAGTCATGAATTTGGTTTTGGAAATGGTAGTGTTTTTGGTACTGGTGGAATTGGAAATATTGGTGGTATTTTAGGTGGCAATAATAATAACAATAATAATAATAACAATAATAATAATAATAATAGTAATAATAATGTTTTTGGAAGTATTTTTGGTAGTAGTGGTGAGAATATTGAAAATAGACGATAAGAATAGATATAAGTAATTAATTAATATAATTATATAATAATAAATAATGATAAATAAATAAAAAAATATCAAAAATATTAATTTTTTAATTTTGGTTTACCTGTCTACAGTCAAACTTGTATATAATTACCACCTTGGAATCAATAATTATAAGCCTAGGTGATATTACAAAAAAACCTGCATATAATTATATCATATAAAAAAATATATTACTAGTGATTATAAATTTTTATATAAAACTTTTATTAAATTTTATTTATTTCAAAACTAGAATTTAATATATCTATTTCAGTTATTTCAAAATTGGAATCTAATATATCTACTTCAGTTGTTTCCACTGGTTGAATGAACAAAAGCAGACAAAATTTTTGACACAAATAGGTAAGAAAATATACAAATAAGTAAAAAATTTATAGATAATTTGCAAATAGGCAGGAAGATTTGTAATAATTCACAAATAGGCAAGGAGATTTGTGAATGATATACAAATAAACAAGAAAATTTGTGACCAATTTGTAAATAGGCTAAGATAATTTGTGTCAAAAATTTTACTAATTTTTGATCATTTAAAACTTATATTTGTACAAAACTCATATCTGTAGAAAAAATATTGTTTATTTTTACTTGCAAATTTTATTTTTTCAATAATTTACACATTTTTTAAACTTGATTAAATCTTTTAAACAAAAGTTATTTAAATTTTGTTCAAAAAATTGTATTTAATTTTTAAAGAAACAAGATCTTCTTTTATACTAATAATAAATAGTTTCTTATTATTAAATTCATTATTGTTTTGTAATGTAAAATTATTTTTTTCCAATATTATTTTAATTATTTGATTATCTGTTAATAATCATTGGAAAACATTTTTTCAATCAAATTTACAATAGTTTGCTATTTTTAGTATATTTGATAGGTATAATTAAATACATGTAACTTCAACTTCAGTAAAAGTTGATCAATTTAAATCAAATTAAAATTTTAACTGATGATTCTAGAAGCTTAGGTTCTAAGCTACCATTTTCTATGGTTAGAATTTTTATTTCTATATTTGGAAAAAAAGTTTTAATGCAAAAAAGTTAATCAACTTTTACTATAACTAAATTCCTATCTTAGAGGTTCCGTACTGTATGACTTAAATGTCAAATTATTTTTTGACCATCTTAACTTAATAATTTGGAATTTAGAATCACAGTAATTTGGATAACATGTATATTCTTGAAAATAAAATTTATATTTTTTTTTGCATAAAGTTTTTTTGGTCAGAGTAAACTACTTTCAAGTGACTAAGAGAAGTTGTTCAGTAAGTACTGAATACTTAAATATTAATTCTTGCAGATATATCTTGAAAATACAAGAAAAGAATGTTTTCTCAGCAGTATGCAATCACAAATTTTTTTAGTGCTCTTGAACTTTGTGACATACTTCAATACTTTGGTTAAAGTAAACTACCCTTAAGCAATCAACAGATATTTTTTTAATATTACCTATCTTATAAATAATAATCAATGCATGCACAAAAAAAAAGTATCAGATACTGTTCTTAACCAGGTTTACTAGACTAGCCATTTTATTTATTATTATTTATTATTTAAATTTATTTAATACATGCAGTTATATTGGTATTAGGTCTAAATTAGGAATTTAATTTAGCTCCAATTTAGTCGAATTACGAATTCTTTTTTTTTCAAATATAAATATTACATTAGAGAAGTAACATTTATTAACGATTTTCGCGAACATTTTTACACCATGTGATTCTTGATAATTCGGTGTCTATGTACAAGTAAAATAAAATAGATAACTAATTTGTTGCTAATTAATGGGAAGTTTTACTAAAAACAAACAAAAATAGGTAAATTTTAATAATGATTGATTTTTGAAGATTCTTCGGAGATTTGAAGTGATACAAGCTAATAAAAATAACGATTACATAAATAAATTTCCAACTTTCCAAATACTGTACAAAGAAAATCAAAATAATGTGATAAATATACGAATATATATATATATTATTATATTGATCCATTTTGGTAATATTCCATGAAAAAGGGTTAAATATTTCCAATAAAGAATAAGTGATCTTACTGATAGGTACTTACAATAATTGTTTCAAAAAATAACAAAATCTTCCTGATTTTAATAAAATATTTCTATGACTAAACGCTATCATCTCCTTTAACATGTTCGTATACTGAACCTATAATTTTTAGTCCTTCGGCACGTTTTCGTGCATCATTCTTAGATACGGATGGATCAGACAACACACGGTCACATACTTCTCTTAAAACACCTTCTACTTCTAGTTTTGATCCTTTCCATAAAGCAGTTAATCCCTATAGAAAATTTGAATATTAATAACAGTACAGAAAACATAATAATATAAACCTTAAAAAACAAAGAAATATATTAACCTTTGTTGCTGTTGCTTCCTCTAATTTGGTCTTTTCAGATTCATCCAATCCTTCTTGTTCAGCTTTCTGCAATTCCTTAAAAGATTGCTGCAAATCAATAGCTGATCGTAAAGTTGAAATAGTTTCAGAGAACACATGACCTTTCTCTCTAAGAATATGTCCAAAACGTGGTAAACCGAAAATTTGCTCGGAACCTAAATACTGTTTGGCTTTTAGTGAATAAGTAAATCCGATCGCATGTAATAGCTCTACACCATAAGATTCGGCTTTAAGTTCATCTGCTTCGCTTTCAATTAAATCTCTGAATTCTTTAGCAGAATTATTATTATTTTCATCAACATACACAGATAACTTCTGTATTAAGTTTGCCACCAACTTATCAATACGTTGTTGTCGAATTGTTTCGCGCTCGTCTTCTTGATTTACTTTGTTCGATTCTCGATGTGCTTTTTCTTCTTCCGTAAGATCTTCCTCATCAATTGTATGTTGTAAAACTTCTTTCATATCCCTGCCAATAGAAATTTCACCAATTATATCTACAAAACGGTCTCCACCGAATTGTTGTTTAAAGAAATCTTCCGGATTTACTGTATAAGATAGATGTGGCTTTAATTTATTTATAATTTAATAAATTCATAATTTATTTATAAAATATAGATTATTTACCAAAACCACCCTCTGGCTCGACATCATTTTTTTTACCAAATTCATTATATTTTCTCCTTAATTCAGGGTTAGACAGTACTTGATATGCATCTGATATTTTTTTGAACTAAAAAAAAAAAATTTCAAAAGTGAATCAAATTTCCTCAATCCTTGAAAATTAAGTTCATAACTTTTAATTTAATTTTACCCGTTGTTCTGCGTCAGGTGCCTTATTTTTATCTGGGTGAAATTGTAGTGCAAGTTTATAATATTGTTTTTTGATTTCATTACTGGAAGCAGTTGGCGATACTCCANATTGTATGTTGTAAAACTTCTTTCATATCCCTGCCAATAGAAATTTCACCAATTATATCTACAAAACGGTCTCCACCGAATTGTTGTTTAAAGAAATCTTCCGGATTTACTGTATAAGATAGATGTGGCTTTAATTTATTTATAATTTAATAAATTCATAATTTATTTATAAAATATAGATTATTTACCAAAACCACCCTCTGGCTCGACATCATTTTTTTTACCAAATTCATTATATTTTCTCCTTAATTCAGGGTTAGACAGTACTTGATATGCATCTGATATTTTTTTGAACTAAAAAAAAAAAATTTCAAAAGTGAATCAAATTTCCTCAATCCTTGAAAATTAAGTTCATAACTTTTAATTTAATTTTACCCGTTGTTCTGCGTCAGGTGCCTTATTTTTATCTGGGTGAAATTGTAGTGCAAGTTTATAATATTGTTTTTTGATTTCATTACTGGAAGCAGTTGGCGATACTCCAAGAACTTCGTAATATTCTGTTTCTAGAGGTTCTTGAGCTATTAATTCAAATATAGATATATGTTTTAATATTAAATAAATTATATTAAATATATCAACTATTATTTTCCAGAAGTTATTTTTACCTGTCCCAAGTCTTCTCGATTTTTTAGAACCACTTCCATTATTTGAGTTTGTGGTTGTCCCGTTGGTAACTTTAGGTTCCTCAGAGCTTATATCGAAAGTATTTTTTTGTTTGCAAGAATAGCATTCAACATTAACACTATGTATGAGTGTAGTGGGAATCCGAAATTCAACCTTTTTTTGACAGTAATTACATGATCTTTGACAATATTCTGGTTTACGTGAAGCGATTAGGGAAGTAACCATTTTGTTTATTTTTGAATTATAAAAATAGTTAAATAAAAATCAACTTTCATAAATGTATATTTAACTGGTATAAGCTGCGCCATCACATTTCACATTGTTCACATTCACGTGGGTGAAATAGATATCGATCTCTGTAACAGTATCTTTCTTAAACATTAGATGTCGCTTACACCACGTACTGGACAACTTGTAAAGAATCAAAAACCAGAACAGACGAACAATGCTTTGGTCATTAATTCTGGAGCTAGCGGAGGCGTCGTCCAAACAGTTCGTATCTTCGTATTTTCATACTTTTTTAGATCTATGTTGTTTATCGAAACGTTCTCTTTCGAAATGATAAATAGGTTAAACGCACATCGGGACTTCAAGCACCTATAATGCTTCTTAATGGACATCAGGTGTGAGGTTGTCATCTTTGATTCAAGATCAGATTCATGCGAATATTTATTTCTCTAGTCACCTATTAAAACTTTGGATTTTTTTTTTCCTTTAGGGAGAAATATTCACTATTAGATTCAACCCTTCAGGACAACATATTGCTTCGGGATCATTTGATAGAAATATTTGTATGCGTTTATCTAATATTTAATATTTTTAAATTTGTCAAATATTCAATTATTTACTGAATTTCAAATTTAGTATTATGGAATACTTATGGTGATTGTCAGAATTATGGATTATTGAAGGGTCACAATGGAGCTATTATAGAATTACAATGGTCAAGGGATTCTAGGTACTTACTGAAATAAAATAAAATAAAATTAATTAAATTAATTAAATTAATTCTCTATTTTCTCTTACTCTCTGTAATTTTAGTAAAATTTTTTCGTGTGCCACAGACAAAACTGTTGGTGTATGGGATGTAGTTACGGGTATGAGAATAAAGAAATTCAAGGGACACACATCATTTGTCAATAGCGTGTGCGCAGCACGTAGAGGAAATGAAATTTTGGTTAGTGGAAGTGATGACGGAACAATTAAGGTAAAAATTAGTCATTTCTATAATTATTATTTTTAATTACAATGTCAAATTGTCAAATATCATAAATATCACAAATATAGATATGGGATTTACGTCAGAAAGAAGCAATTGAAACATTTAATCATCAATACCAAATTACTTCAGTATGTTTTAGTGAAGCTGGAGATATGGTTTTTGCAAGCAGCTTGGACAATGATATTTCGGTAAGTTTTATGAAACTATTGATTATGGGCAAATAATACCTCCTGGCAAATAATTCCAAATTTCGGTGTTATTGGCTTGGTTTAAATTTATAAATATCCATAGTATATCATAAATAGATTCAAACTAACCTTCTTTTTGTCCTTTGTAAAGTACCTCCAAATCTTCCGTGATATAGGATATTCATAATACTTGATTAATAATAACACACTTTATAACATTTTTATAACACCCTCATAACAATATCCTTTAGGTTTGGGATTTGAGAAAGAAAGTTATTTCTTACGTTCTTAAAGGACACCAAGATACAATTTCGGGTATGAAATTGAGTCCAGATGGATCATATTTGCTGTCTAATGGGATGGATGATACAGGTGTGTTATTTAAATATTAATAAAATTATATATATGATAATTATATATGATTATATATATGTTATAAATGATTAATATGCAATATTTAATGTAAAATAAGTACGAATTTGGGATGTGAAACCATTTTCACCCGGGAATAGACTTCTAAAGATATTTGAAGGTAATGAGATATTTTTCCTAGTTTTATAACATAAATGATAAAATTTTTTATATAAATTTATTAAATAAATTATTCCTCAGGTGCTCCACATGGATTTGAAAAAAATCTTATTAAGCCTGCATGGTCTGCCGATGGATCTCAAATAGCGACAGGAAGTAGTGATCGAACGGTAGTCATTTGGGATGTTTCATCTCGCAGAATTCTCTATAAATTGCCTGGACATAAAGGATCTGTCAATGAAGTTGACTTTCATCCAAAGGAACCTATTAGTAAGTACTAATAATAATAATAATAATAATAATAATAATAATAATAATAATAATAATAATAATAATAATAATAATAATAATAATAATAATAATAATAATAATAATAATAAATTTATTTTTTTATTTTATTTTTTAGTTGCTTCATGCAGTACAGATCGAAATATATTTTTGGGTGAAATTATTCCAAACAATTTGAATTAATAATTCACGTGATAAGTCAAATATTAATCGGGAATTATTTTATAAATCTTGATAATCTGATAATCTGATAATCCCCAAACTTTACTAAATTAGTATTGATTCTTTAAAAGGTAATAAATATGGTTCTACAAGTTTAATAAGTTTTAATGGAAATTTCAATGAAGTATTTATTGCAGTATTTTGCATTTTCCTATTTTTTCACAATGAGTCCAAGCAGCATAAAAGTGCAGAAGCCGTACACAGCCCCATATAATTTTTTTCAACTTTTGTATTTTCCGCACTCTCTTCGTTCCCATCTTAAAATATTGTAAAGTTTTAGAAATGACATTTAGTGCTGGTCTTTCGCAGGACTCATTTGTTTCAACGTCAAGAAGAAATAACTTTTTTACACAAGAAATAGAAGAGATACCTAATACAACAAAAGCAGTCCATAAAATAAATCTTCCTTTATCACATCATCACCAAAATCATCGACAAATGCAACCCACACAGCCTAGTTTTCAACAGAATAGAAGAAAAACCCTTGAATATAATAATAATAATGCAACAAAGACTTTTGACAACGATCTCACTTCTACAATAACTGTTAAAAATAATGAAAGGCATGTACTTGTAACAGGTGGTGCAGGATACATTGGAAGTCATACTGTTGTGGAACTTTTAAAAGATGGGTATAATGTAATAGTTGTAGATAATTTGACGAATGCCTGTGAAGGTTTGTGTTTTTAATTAATTAAAAGAATTTTAAAAGAATTAAAAGAATTAAAAGAATTTCAAAAGAATTAAAAAAGAAATCAGAGAATTAAAAGAGTCGAAAGCATTGATAATAACAAAAATTATTATTTTTTTTGTTTATTTACATTATTAGAATCTTTGGTTCGAATTCAAAAACTTAGTAATCGACCATTGAAATTTTATCACGCCAATATATTAGATGAAAAGATTTTAACCGAAATATTTGAAAAATATAATATATGGGGTGTATTACATTTCGCGGCACTTAAAGCAGTTGGTGAATCAACTAAAATTCCTCTTGAATATTATTGGAATAATGTGACTGGGTCACTTAATTTATTTAGAATAATGGAAAAATTTGATGTTTATAATATTGTATTCTCCAGTAGTGCCACAGTGTATGGGGACCCAGACATGATTCCAGTGAACGAGAAAAGTAGTTTAGGGCCAGTTATTAATCCTTATGGAAAAACCAAATTATTTATAGAAGAAACATTACGAGACATGTGCAATGCAGATAATAAATGGAATGCAGTGATTTTAAGGTAATTGATGAATTATTTAATAAATAAATTAATCTAATAAATAAATTTAATAAATGAATAAATTAATCTAATAATCTAATAAAATAAATAAATTTAATAATCAAATAAATCTAAAAGATATTTCAACCCCACCGGTGCTCATCCCTCTGGTATTATTGGAGAGAATCCTCGAGGTGTTCCAAATAATTTGATGCCTTATGTTAGTCAAGTTGTTCAAGGTCGATTACCCTTTGTTAATATCTATGGAGATGATTATGATACTTTTGATGGAACAGGTCTGTACTTTTTTTTTTTTTAAAAAAAAAAAAAATTGAGATTGCATTCGTTATTCATTTTCTCAATATTTATAATCTATTTTAATTATAGGAGTTCGCGATTATATTCATGTCTGTGATTTAGCAACAGGTCACGTAGCTGCACTCCGAAAACTAAAAACGAAACCAGGATGTGTGGCTTATAATCTTGGTACTGGAGTTGGATATTCAGTGTTTCAAATCATAAAAGCAATGTCACGAGCATGTGGAAAAGACATTCCATATAAAATCCAACAGAGACGACCTGGTGATGTTGGAATAGTTACAGCTGACGCAAGTCTAGCAAATATAGAATTGGATTGGTATCCCAAATACAATTTGGATCAAATGTGTCAAGATCTTTGGCGTTGGACAAGTATTAATCCAATGGGATATCCGGAATCAATTATTGAAAAGAAAAATAAATTACANTTTTTTTTTTTTTTTTTTTTTAAAAAAAAAAAAAATTGAGATTGCATTCGTTATTCATTTTCTCAATATTTATAATCTATTTTAATTATAGGAGTTCGCGATTATATTCATGTCTGTGATTTAGCAACAGGTCACGTAGCTGCACTCCGAAAACTAAAAACGAAACCAGGATGTGTGGCTTATAATCTTGGTACTGGAGTTGGATATTCAGTGTTTCAAATCATAAAAGCAATGTCACGAGCATGTGGAAAAGACATTCCATATAAAATCCAACAGAGACGACCTGGTGATGTTGGAATAGTTACAGCTGACGCAAGTCTAGCAAATATAGAATTGGATTGGTATCCCAAATACAATTTGGATCAAATGTGTCAAGATCTTTGGCGTTGGACAAGTATTAATCCAATGGGATATCCGGAATCAATTATTGAAAAGAAAAATAAATTACAAGAAAAGACTTCTTAAAAAGAAAGTACATTAATATTTATTGAAAACAGAACATTTATCAAATATATAGGCTAATTGCTTTAAATCTCTGTAATTTGAAAAAAAACTATGTTTATTTTTACCTTTAGATTATAATAATAGAGATATATAATTTGTATACACATAGATCCCTAAATCCTTTTTCTAATGCTATCATTAATCTGTTATACATAGATCCCTTAATCCTCTTTCTTCACTTTTTTTTTGTGTTATCTCTTATTAATTTATGATTAATATGTTACATACGGCTTTGGTCATTTATAATTTTTATAATTTTTTGTACTCAAAACTAATTTATTTATCATTATATAATAATTAAAATTAATAAACTTAATATATAATAATTAACATTAATAAAATTTAATATATAACAATTAATAACAATTAATAATAATTATTAATATATAATAATTAATAACAATTAATAATAATTAATAATTACTACTAAACTTATATTATTTAATTTCCCTTTATTCATATTGTCTCGTTATCACATCATTATAAACGGATCTCATAGTAAGTTAATATTCGTCATTTTTGCAGTATAACACAAAAATATCTTTACCATTATTGGTTAATAATAATTTACTAGAATAAGCAAGTTCATTTATGCATCATTCAATACCTCTCACAAAAGTATCACAAGTGTTCAGTCAGATGATATGTGTGACAGTGTTCTTATTGCAGTCAAGTAATACTAGTAATACTTCGCAACCAACCATCTGTGTTTGGTGTCTATAAAGACTTGCGAAACATTATTTGTTTATCGGTTTTCTCCATTCCATCTTTATCCCTCTCACCTACGTATTCCCAGTACCCGTCCCACAATAATTTTTTGAACGTCTTTATTTAGCGAATCACTATGATCGAAACACGCGAAGATTACGTTTACCTCGCCAAGCTCGCTGAACAGGCCGAGCGTTATGAAGGTGAGGGTTGGTGAAACCTGTGAAACACACAACCGGTATCATCTTTGCTCACCTCTTTATGCGTGTAATTCTTTGATGTCTTACGGGCATTTGTGAGCTCACTCATTTTGTGGTGCTTCACATTTAAAAACTTGAAAAATATTATCATAAATAAGTTTATCAAGATAAAAGACTGCGGCAAGAGTCATCTGTGTTTTATGTAAACGAATGAATCCTTGAGAATTATATTTTACACCAGATTATTTAATTGACATTTTGAAAATATAATATAATAAAAAAAAAATTGGGTTAATTGTCAATTAATTTAAATTTGGTGTTAAAATAATCATGTCACATTTCTATGTTCTTATTTATTATTATGTTTTTTTTTTGATTCATCGATTCATTAAAGTGAGAGCAACTACAATGAGCAGCGCAAAAAGAAAGCCTATCTATCTATTGAAATATATATATATATATATATATATATATTTATTTATTTATTATTATTATTTTTTGATTTATCATCATTTTAATTTTAATATATCGTATTATATCTCAGAAATGGTAGAAAATATGAAAAAAGTCGCATCTGCCGATCAAGAGCTTACTGTTGAGGAGCGAAATCTCTTATCTGTTGCCTACAAAAACGTAATCGGTGCACGAAGAGCTTCTTGGCGTATTGTTTCCTCGATCGAACAAAAAGAAGAATCCAAAGGCAATGATGTTCAAGTTGGTTTCATTAAAGAATATCGTTCAAAGATCGAGGAGGAATTGACAAAGATATGTGATGATATTTTGGAGGTATTAGACAATCATCTAATTCCATCTGCAGCAACTGGAGAATCTAAAGTATTTTATCACAAAATGTAGGTTACGCGAAAAAATATATATTTTTTAAAATATTTTTAAATATTGACACGACGCAATTTAATGATAATTTAATGATAATTTAATGATAATTTAATGACAATTTATTGATAATATTTTATTTATGACAATATTTAGGATGGGTGATTATCACCGATATCTCGCTGAATTTGCAATTGGAGAAAGACGAAATTTATCTGCAGATAAATCTTTGGATGCGTATAAAGCTGCTAGTGATGTAGCAGTCACTGAACTTGCACCAACTCATCCAATTCGATTGGGATTGGCCCTGAATTTTTCTGTATTCTATTATGAAATTTTGAATTCTCCTGATCGGGCCTGTCATTTAGCTAAGCAAGCCTTCGATGATGCAATTGCAGAATTAGATACTCTTAGTGAAGAAAGCTACAAGGATTCGACGTTAATCATGCAATTATTGAGGGATAATTTGACACTTTGGACATCAGACATGCAAGGTAAAATTGGAATAAAAATAAATTAAATTAAATTAAAATAAAATTTAAATAATTTATTAAAATCATTTTTTCTTATAATTAGATGATAAACCCGAAGTTACTAAAGAAGATGAACCCACCGAAACAAAAGAAGCCTAAAGTTATTTATATCACATTTTTCATACATATTCAACATTATTAATATTCATATATAGTTCATTCCTTTATGTTAAACCAGATTCTGGTATTTACAAGCAAAAGTGTTAAATATAAGAATTTATATACATTTGTTTTTATTTACATAATGGAGTCAATTACTTTTTTTTCATTTTTATTACTCTTTTTTTTTTGTTTATTTTTATTTTTTCATTTTCTTTAACTCAGATGTGGATTCATATAGAAAGCATTTGTAGAAATCTGGGTTTTTGGCTTATTATAAAACAATTTTTTTTTATATTAGGGTGTTGGGAAAATATTTAGGTGTTGAGGAGAGTAGTTGGTTGTTAACTCTTCATTTGGATCTTTGACTTGTTCTTCCAATGATTTTATTCCTTCTATCATTAAAAATCATTAAAATGCAATAAAAAATAAATCAGGTCATAATTTATCTGAATATTATCATTTGAAAATATAACAAAATGTTTACAAATTAAACAAATTAAGATTTATTTTATTATTATATTCCAATAAGTATAGTACATGTTACAAAAAAAATACAAAAATAGTTTTATTATAAACTTTGAAGCAGACATTTCAATCAATATCTTTTTTTATTTGTATAAAAAAATGTTTTGAATTGATAAACCAAAATATAAATAATTTGTATAAATTGGTTGATTATAATATTGTATATTAAAAAAAAATTATTATCATTAATTGAATTTAAAAATAAACAAAAATTTTTATAATTATAGATAGATATTTCTTTAGATCAAGCTAAAGAAATTAATATAAGTCAATAAAATCAGTTATTAAATGAATAATATTAGATGTCATAAATAGATGGAGGAGGAGGAGGAAGAGTAGATTTAGATATATATTATAGAAACAGAATAAAAATATGGAAAATATGGAAAATATGGAAATATGAAAAAATATGCGGGTATTGAGATATGGAATGTTTAATTAAAAATACTCTTATAAACAAGAATTGAGGAATAAATATTTATGAGGACACTCTGTTTCGTAAATTATAAATCTCTCGTGACTCGGATGTGAATTGAAGAGCTTTTCATTAATTAGGTTGTAAACTCTTGGGACAATCCTTAGACTGAAAAAAAAGATTATGAAAATATGAGAATTAGTTAATTATTTTAATTATTTCGAATAAAACAATATTTTTTGTAAGAAAATTATTTAAATTATTTGTTATTATTTATTTTAAAATCATCTTACAATGTGACCACGTTCACTACAGCGGTAACATGTCTTGACTGATTTATCAACCGGACCTTGTGAAGTTGGACAGTCACGAGACTAAGTGTATTTTACGTGACGCGAGTAAGTAAATTATATTAAAAAAAAAAAAGAGGAAATATTAAAAGATATCTAATTATGGTACTCACAATGTGCCCAAAACGGCCGCAGTTGTAACACTTAACACCATTTGCTTGACAATCTCGAGCATAATGATTGAATCCACCACATTTATAGCAAATAATACGACCATATCCACCACGACCTTTTGAACAATTACGTGCCAAATGACCCTAATAATCAATTTAATAAATTTTGATTAATTTAATAAATTTAATAAATTTAATAAATTTGATAAATTTGATTAATTTGATTAATTTGATTAATTTGATTAATTTAATTAATTTAATCAATTTAATCAATTACGGGAATGATTTGTGAATAAAAAAAAAAGGAACTTAGTTTAATTAAAATATAAACGACTTACAAAACGACCACAACTGTAACAACGTCCATTTCCACTACCATTCACACGTACGGAGGGGCAGTCAGCTTGAAGGTGACCAACTATTTATAAAATAATAATAATTATAATTAGAAATGTTCCCCTAAAATAAAACCAATGAAAGAGATATTTTGACTTTTATGGCTTATAATATAAATTACTAAAGAATCAACTTACCACCACCACAAGAGTAGCATTGCTTAGAGTCCGCGGTCCTAGGTTGAGGGCACTGGTTAGCCTCATGCCCTGGTTGCTTGCAATTATAACATAACCTTTGAGGTTCAGGACAAGAATCGGCAAAATGCCCAACTAAATTTCAAAAAAGAGTTATACACATTATCTTTGCACGTTCTCTAATAGTTCCTGAAGTTTGATTTATGATGATGATCGATGATCAAGATCATCCGAAACTTTTCTTTATTTTCCTCCTCTTACTTACTAAAAGTTTCTATAGTTAGTTAATTTAAAAATAAATTTACTAACCATTGCCGCACTTAAAGCAACCTCTTCTAGTAAAAGACATTTTTTTATTCAACCAAAAATTTGATTACTTTTAGATTAAAAAATGAACAATGGTTTTTGATTAAAGGGATGGACTTCTTCCTGGTGACTGCTACCCCTTCGTCTACAACTTTAATGATCAACTAATCAACAACAACTACTGCTTCCGCCTTAAGTAAAAAATGATAATATTCGAAAGTAGTAGTTGAAGAACTGTGTGTTAAAAAAAAAATGTTGAATATAGTCATGATTATCTGTCACTTTTTAAATAATTTGTTAATGAAAATTTGATTGGTCATTGATTATTACTTAGAAATTTATATCATATCATATATATTTGGCTTTTAACACAAATTTTATTAAAAAACATTCATTATGAGTTTACACAATTACATGAATGAACAAGAAAAAAAAAAATGTTCATCCAAAAAAAGTAAAAAAGAAAACTTTATTTATTCAACAAATTTAAAAAAAAATAACAACCCATCCCGTTTGGCAATCCACTAATTTATAATTGCATATCTGAAAATGATTCAATGGTGGCTAATCTCTTTAATTCTGAACTGATCTCCGCAATTGTATCGTGATTTGTGTTAAATTGAGTGCTAGATTGAAATGATGTTTCTTCCTGTAAATTCATAATTTTACGTCGTTTTTCACCAATAAGTGGTGATACTGCTCTTGTTGGTTTCCTTTTTGAAGGTCGTATATTTACTGGTGCGAAATGTTTAATTGGTTGAGCACGATGTACTAATTCTGTTCGCAAGTGACGTATTTCCTCGGCTTCTCTTATCTAATAATAATAATAATAATAAAATTTATAAATTTATATGACTTTATTTAATTCACCCAAAAACTTAAATTTATAACACACGCGTACCTCATCTTCTTTTCGTTTTTGTTCCCTAAGTACTTCAGCAATTGAGTCTCTCATCTTTCTTTGTTCATCAAATGCCTTACGTTCCAACATACGAACACCAGTGTTAAAGATGAACTCAACTGGTTTTGTTGGTGGTGGAATTACAAGTTTCTTTGGAATTTGTGGTTCAAAATTCGGAAGTGGAGTCGCGTGGAATCTATTTTCTTTTTCAATTTCGTTTATTCTTCTCAAACGTTCACGAAAAGATTGTTGATACTTGTCGCCACGATTATCTGTTTCTAATACAAATGGCTTTGGATAGGTTAATGCATAATAATGACGTGGAGGTAAACCATCAGGAGAATCACTTGGAAGTGGTTGTGCTTTGAATTTACGCGCATTATCCATTTCATCTCTTTCTCTAAGCATTTTCTCTTGAATTTCTTTAATCTTTCGTTTATGAATTTCATCACCAGGTAATGAAAAATTTGGTAATTCCATTTTTCGGTGCTCGATGAAAGGCATAAATGGGTCTTTGAAATCAGGTATAGGATGATGAAACTTAATTTTGGGTAATGAACTAGTAAATCTTTGTGGTGGTGGTTCAATATTAGTTATCGCTGGTGATAATGGTTTTCTAATTTCGGGCTTTCCAATCTTTGATACTCCTAATTCTTTAACTTCAAAGATCTTTGACAGAAATTTAGCAACTTTATTAACTAAAATATGTACTAATTTTTTAATAATATCAAATAATTACTTTTGTGTTTATTGGTTTTGCCACAAATTTGTACTGTTCCATTTCGAGTATTTCTTGTTCTTCCATCGGCAAAAACCTAGGCAGAAAAAAAAAGGGGGAGTCAAGAAAGGTTTTTATAAATTATTATAAAATAAACAAACAAACTTACTTAGAAGGTTTAACCCTACTTTTGGTGCGTAATTTTGGTGATTTTGGCACGGTTAAATTTGTCTAAAAAATAAACGCGTCAATTATTACTGACGAGACCTTACAAACATTTAAATATATTTACTAAATTCAGACCTTCATTTTAATGCTTCTGATTTTTTTTTCAAGTGAAAATATTTTGAACTTTTGTTTTTATATAAAAAAAGACGCCTTGTTTAAACTTTCCAATCTGAATTATAATAAAAATTATAAAACAAAATCGCGTAAAATAACCGATATGTAAATCATGTGACTTGATTTGTTTAATGTTAATTCCATAATTTTGACCAGAATTTGAGACATTTGACTTTAGTCAGTCTAACCAGTAAAGCTTTGACACGAAATCAAACACCAATCATTGATTAAACTTAAGTTTATATTTCGCCAAAACATTCAAAACAATTTTTATATTATTTAGTTTATTGTACAGTCTTTTTAGTTTAAAATGGCAATACCTATAGAAGAATGGTATTATGAAGTACCCATTATTACAAGAACATATGTAACAGCAGCATTCTTGACAAGTTTAGCGGTGGTATGAATATAAAAAAATACATTTTTTTTCGGTAAAAAATAATTATTTTTCAATAGAAAAAATACGAATTCTTTTAATTTTTTGATTTAGCAAGTTGGTCTAGTTAATCCTTTTCAATTATACTTTAATTTTGATAAAATCTTTTATGACCGTCAGGTAAAAGACTTTTAAAAAAATCTCCGCGTAACTTGCTATGACACAATTTGTAAAAAAAACTAATAAAGTTTAATGAAATTCATGTTTTTAGTATTGGCGGCTGGTCACAAATTTTCTATATTTTGGCCCATTTTCACTTGATTTTTTGTATCATATGTTTTTCTTGTATCCTTAAATATTGATTCTTGTAATTTTTATGATTTTGAAAAAAAAACCAGTGAAATTATCTAAATTTATCATTAACTATATGATTTTTTTAATAGAACACGATATAGTCGTATGCTAGAAGAAGGATCATTCAGAGGGAGAACGGCAGATTATTTTTGGTTATTGTTTCTATCAGCATTTGCTTTAATAGTGAGAAGTTTTAATTCAATTTTAACAGAGTACAATTATCAAATCAAATTAATAAATTGACTAAAAATATATTAATTAATTTAAAACTTTTGATTTTAGCTTCTATCACCACTTTCAAATATGCCATTCTTGGGATCACCATTAGCATTTGCACTAGTATATATATGGTCACGAAGGAATCCATTTATAAGGTTGAACTTTGTGGGTCTATTTGTATTTAGTGCACCATTTCTTCCATGGGTTTTACTTGGATTTTCCTTGTTATTGAATAATGTATTTCCTACTGGAGATATGATGGGAATTGCTGTGGGTCATGTTTATTATTTCTTTGAGGATGTATGGCCAAATGAAAGAAATAGTGGAGGACGAAGGTGGTTAAAAACACCACAAATAATGTATGTCAGTAAGCTAATTTTTTTTTTAAAAAAAAAAAAAAAAATTAATAAGAAATTTTGTATGACACACACATAATTTTATTTATTTTTATTTAAAAAAGTGTTCGAATGTTTGAGGGTATTCAGAATGATCCTCGAACAGAACCGATTGAAGTTGACGCCGCAGAACCAATGGCTAACCCCCCAGCAAATCCTAATCCAGATGTAGTTCATTTAGAGAATGAATAGAATAATGATAATAGGGATGGTGATAAAATGTAATGGTAATGAAATGTAATGGTAATTAAATGTAATGGTAATGAAATAATAACAACAACAATAATAATAATAATAACAACAACAACAATAACAGGCAATGATAATAAAATCATTTATAATAAAGTTAATGCATAAAATTTTGGTAGCATTATTCTGTCATTTTATAATTAGAATTTTATTTATTAGAATGCTTTGTATAATATAATGTAATCAAAATAATCAAAATAATTCAAATTTATAAACATTAATGTGTGCCTATTAATATTTATAAATCACATCAAAAGTATAATATAATAATATTATACCAAAAATAATAATGCTTAATCAAATGATTACTGTCTAATAACTAAAAAAAAATTAGTAATAATACTTAACAAACATTTGAATTTTATTTAATCAAGTATTTGTATTTTTAATGCATTTCAAGTTTTTTCCAATAATCATAATTAAAATAAATGCTTAATAATAATTTCACTGATTGAATGGAAAAATTGACCACTTGTTTGATACAAAACTTGTCCTGGTTTTCTTACTTAAATTTATGCTCTTTCCATGTTTTATAATAAAAAAATATTTCTTGAAATTTTCTCAATTATATATATATTACGATCAGGCAACCAAATCAGGAAGAATACATTTCATAGTTAAAATTTTCATATACAATCAAGCCTTTCTATAATCATATTAAATATTTATCCATTTCATTTTATTATAAAACATATGAATTTGTTCACAATTTACTATAATCACGAGAAGATTTAACTGAATTTTGTGCGAAAAAATATAGCGCGTTAGATAAAAATAGTTTTGTCACTTTATAAATACATTGCTCAGTCGCTTAACAGAGATGCAGTATAGTCGGATAAATAAAAATATTCAAATATTATTTAATTTTGATATATTCTTTCTATTTTTTCCTATAGAAATTATTATTATTATTTTTCATCGATGTTCATTACACAAGATTCTTGATTTTTCCGTCTGTGATCTACCTGTACATGTGATGTGGTGACGCGTCTGTAAAAATGAACCCTTCGATCGATTTGAATTAAATTTTCAGGAAGGTTGTTGGTAAAATGTTTACGCTTACGCCAAGACCATATGCAGGACCACATCCAAAAATGGTTATGTAAAAAATATTATATAATGTTTAATTATAATCTTACGTAAAAAGAATATTCGGGACAAAATTATTATAATATCTTATAAAGTATTAGTGTATGCGCGTATTATTGTATGCGTGTATAAAGTTATTCTTTATCCAATTGTCGTTTAAATCAAATCAAATTTGAATCAATAGATCGATTAATTATTATTATTATTAATTATTCGTTTTACAATATTCCCAATAATTTCAATGTGAACAGATTGGTTAAAAAAAAAAACAAAAGTCCTATTTAATCAAAGAAAAGTGATCTTATCGTTTTCGATTTCCATTATAATGAATCCAGTTATATCACTGTGTACGTATTCTTTTATAAGAATAATTAATTCTCCATGCATCAATAACCTACGCATCAATCAAAAAATACAACCCATGCATTTTATTTATGCAATGGAAATTCGCCATATATGGTATTTTTCTAATCTTAAGAAACATGAATAAATTTATTCCATATTAGGAAATTTTTTCAAATAAAGTAAATAAAATCGGAATCATTCATTTTTGTACAATCTCATTGCATATTTGATATTATAGAGATAATGGATTGATCATTATCATTGTTATTTGTCATTGATATAAATTTTTATAAATTTTATCGATTTTTATAAATAATCGTTGCGGTTTGCGGTTTTCGATATATAACGACGATAGGTTGGACTAGGAAAGGAAATTTTTATTAAGGTCGAAAAAAAACAAGGGTAATCATTAGTGACACTCATTCTTGGCATGATTTACAATATACAAAAGAGATTACATAAATATTATATAATCGAAATCCTTTAGACGTTCTGATCCCCTGTTTCGGTATATTTACTTTTTGGGGGGAAATCTTTGTGTTGTGAGTGCGTATGTTATTTCTATAATGTTATTCAGTGTCTGCTGTCTTGTTTCATCTTTTGTGTGTGAAAATAATATTGCGGGGTAAAGAGAATATCAGTGTAACTAAATATTAAATATTATTAAATGTTATTAAGCAAGTACAACATAAATTTAAACACCCACGTTTTAAGTACATGCATTATACATAAAATTCTTGAAGCATTATCTTGGTTCTAAAGGAATACATATATTTATTGTTAGAAAAAATTGAAAAAGTACAAAAATAGAAATATGAATTCTATTTGACAAATTTTCCATCCAAAAATGCTTGAATTTATCAATTGCGTTAAATTAAAACATGATTAACTTTACATTATTTGATTGACTTCAACTCAATAAAAGTGATCTACAGCATAGTAATATGACAAACATATACTGTATACCCATAATACCCATAATGGAACAATAGAAATAAAATTATTGAACAAGTTATTAAGGAGATGAATTTGTTTGAATAATTTAGTAATTTCCTTTTTTTGAGACAAAGGCGTGATGTATTTAGAACAATCTAGACCCTATTCTATATTAGGAGTTAACGTTTTGATCGATCACTTGGAGTTAAGACTAATGTTGAATAGGGAATATGTAATTTTGATAAGTTGACATTCCACTAGTAAAGATTATCAATATTCATTATTCATTTCATCAAGTATATTATAATGGATATTAGACATATAAGACCCTTGAACACAAAGAAAGATTGTCCAATTATCATAAATCGATAAACCAATAATTAATAGAATTTCGAGAAATTACATCTTTACATTTTTTTTTTGTTTTTGTTTATGTTATGTAACCAGTATTTAAAATATTAAACATGTCTTTTTATTAGTGTTCCATTTTATTAAATTGAAAATAAGTAAAAGGGAATTCGACCGAGAGAGACAATTTGTAATGATTACGTGATAAATTTGAATAATAAAGTTTGTAAATAAAGTTTTGTCCAACCAAAATATTTTGAGTCTGAAATTCATCAACAATTGCATAAAAATAGTAAAACTNATTATTGAACAAGTTATTAAGGAGATGAATTTGTTTGAATAATTTAGTAATTTCCTTTTTTTGAGACAAAGGCGTGATGTATTTAGAACAATCTAGACCCTATTCTATATTAGGAGTTAACGTTTTGATCGATCACTTGGAGTTAAGACTAATGTTGAATAGGGAATATGTAATTTTGATAAGTTGACATTCCACTAGTAAAGATTATCAATATTCATTATTCATTTCATCAAGTATATTATAATGGATATTAGACATATAAGACCCTTGAACACAAAGAAAGATTGTCCAATTATCATAAATCGATAAACCAATAATTAATAGAATTTCGAGAAATTACATCTTTACATTTTTTTTTTGTTTTTGTTTATGTTATGTAACCAGTATTTAAAATATTAAACATGTCTTTTTATTAGTGTTCCATTTTATTAAATTGAAAATAAGTAAAAGGGAATTCGACCGAGAGAGACAATTTGTAATGATTACGTGATAAATTTGAATAATAAAGTTTGTAAATAAAGTTTTGTCCAACCAAAATATTTTGAGTCTGAAATTCATCAACAATTGCATAAAAATAGTAAAACTTTTCCTGGGTTATTTTATTTACGCCTGATATATTAAAGCTAAAAAAATGATGCATATAATGCACCACTAAAGTTAAATTAAAGATATTACTTTATTTAGATATTTTTACATTCATTCTTTCGTTAAAGATATTTAATATATAATTAATATTTGTAACAAAGAACATTTAACTACAAAAGGAAATATGTAATAGAATGCACCACTAAAGTTAAATTAAAGATATTACTTTATTTAGATATTTTTACATTCATTCTTTCGTTAAATATATAATTAATATTTGTAACAAAGAACATTTAACTACAAAAGGAAATACGTAATAGTCATACAAATTGCTGACATTAACGTTAAATAATAATGGAAGTATTATGCAACCTTATGAGTAATAAAAACATTGATTTATTTATTTATTTTATTTATTTACGACTGAATGTCATGTGATAGATAAAAATTCCAAATTGGAAATTATTAAGTTAACCAGGAAAAAAGCAAATAATTTTTCTATGGTTCTTGATAAATACGTTTCAAGAAATTTTGGAATTATCAAAAAGTGATTATGAATTACTGTGATTCTATGAATAAATTAGATAAGAAATCTCTATTATCACATTTATATAATATTCATTGCAACCCATATATAATTTAAATAAATTTTTATTAATAAATATAAATATCTTAAATTATTATCAGTATCTTTTTGTCTATTATCATATGAAATATTATATACATATTCTATTCTATAAATAAATTAAAAAAAAATGGTTATTAATAATAAAATATTAATATTTTTTTGTTTGTGATTGTGATTAATAAAATTGTTACAAAATGACAAAATTCACATAATTTTTTTCATAAATAATTATTTCTACTAGTGAAAAGGAAAAAAAAATTTAAACAAATAAAAATCGATAAAGAAAATTAAAATTTAATTTCTAAAGAAATATCATGGAAATTACTTATCATATTTTAAGAGTATATTACAAAAGGTAATTTTAAGTTATTGATGATGATTTTTTATACCCGTGAAACTTTTTACTTATCATCCTACTATACTAACGTAATTGGTTGACATCATCATTTCTGATATGATGATGATGCGCAGTTGTCAATAATTGGCTATTAAGTAATAGTATTAGATGAAGGAGGAGGATTTAAAGTGTGAATTGATGGTAATACAATTTCTTGTTGTTCTTTAATTATTCTAACTGGTGGTAATATAGAATTCGAGGTTTCCGATATAGGAGTCAATATAGGAGTCAATATAGGAGTCAATATAGGAGTCAATATAGGAGTCGATGTAGGAGTCAATATAGAATTACGAGGTAATAATGACGTGTTAATTGTGGGTGTCACGTTATTATATCGAATACGTTTTGTTGGTCTATTGCTGCTTCTGTTTCTGTTTCCGCTGTTATTGCTATTATTGATGTTACTGCAGACAGATTGCAATGGTAATGTTCGAATACTTGATTTCGAACCACGTCGACTTTTAGATGATAAATGTGTACGAAAATGTTGCATCATATTATCCTGTCGAGAAAATTTTGAGTTACAACCAGACATTAAACATGAAAAATTTTTTTCTCCTGTATGTATCCGATTATGACGTGCTAAATGGCCACTAATGATAAATTAAAAGATGCAAATATTATATGTTAGAATATATGATGAAGATGTACGTCAGTATAAGAGATAAATGTAATCTATAAATATAATCTATAAATATAATCTATAAATAGATGTAAGAATTGAATGGAATAAAGTATATGCGCATATATATAAAGTTATAAATAACCAATCAGATAAATGAAGTGACAACAAAGTGACAAATGAATGATAAATAAATGACACCAAAATAAGAACACAAGTACCAAAAAAGTTAAATAAGAAATAAAATATATTTACCTTGTAGTAAAATTTTTGCCACATTCTGGGTATGAACAAATATATTTACGTTTGTTGGGTGTATTTGTAATTCTATTGGATACACGTTGCTTATTATTGTTATTATCATTATTTTTATTTTTATTATGAGAATTATGTCGTTTAATATTGGTAATCCATCCATCATCGGAATATCTACAATTAGAAGTAAATAATTTACGTTCATCGTTGGATAAATCTTCATCTGAACTTTCTGTTAAAGGAGGAGATGAAGTTGATGAGAATTGTGAAAACAAATTATCATTATCATTATCATCGTCATTCAATAGGTTAACAATGACTCCATCGGATTTTTTTATCAATAACGGGGAACTAATTTTTCGTTTTACTGAACGAAATTCACGAGGTGGTGTTAAAGGGGGAGTCTGTGATTGAATTGTCGATGATGAAAATTGTGGTTGATTATAATGTGGTGACGATGATGACGACGACGGCGGCAGCGATGACATAGGTAATATAGAAAAAGAGGAAAATGAATTCTGTGGATTTATTATTTCTTTATATTGTAGATTAGATAAAGGCGACTTAATTGAATAATCATCATCTTTCGAAGAATGGTGATTATTATAAGATGAATATTGTTGTTGTTTATAAAAATTATTAAATTCTAAATGGAATGGTGGAAGTTTTTCAACAAAAGGTAATTGAAGAGATGGTGGTTGTCGTTCTGACAACATAGAAAAATCGGTTCGTTCTTGTTCAATTTGTGTTCGATGATAATTTAATTGAAATTGATGATATTTAGAAACCTCGATAGGTGAATGAAAAAGAGAATTATTTTGTTGATATTGGCAATCCATCGTAAAGAAAATGAAATAAAATTATTATAGTTATTATATGTTGTTGTTATAGTTTGTTATGGTTTTTTATGATTTTTTATAGTTTTTTATAAGCAAAGGAAAATAATAAGAAATTATAACAAATTATAACAAAATTATAGCAATAAAAAATGAAAGACCGAAGAATGCAATCTTTATTTATAGATTAAAAAATCGACAGAAGATTCTCGTATTAACAAAGGAAAAAATTCAAGGGAGTATATAGTAAATAAGTGACCCTGGATGAAAGGTAAGGATAAATGTGGTAATATTTGAATAATAAAAATCAAAATAATCAACAAAAAATGAAAAAAAAAAATGATAATAATAAATATATTTGGTGGTAAATAATATTGTGAGAAAAAATGATAATGTTTAAAGTTTTAACCCCCAGGGAAAACAAAAAAGATCAATAATTACTATACAAACAATTATAATAAAAGTACAAATTAAATAAAATAAAATAATTAAATAAATAAGTTTATATAGTTTGCGGAGAGAAGGTAAATTACAAATGGATCCAAAAAGAATAAAAAGAATGAGAATCGTTGATAAGATAATAAAATGCAATAATTATAAATAATAATAAGTAACTATTACTAAATAAAGTCGAGATCCAAAAAAAAGAAAATTTATAATGTCATTCAAAATTTTTCTCTTATGTAAAAAATGATTTTAAAATTAACAGTTTAGAAGGAAAAGATGACTTGATCGTTGAAAGTAATTTCCTTCAACGAGCGGTGGTATTTATACATCAATTGCATTATATAATAAAATATATTAAATATATTAATCGATTTTTAAACTACTAACCAAATTAATCAATATATTTTACATCCGAATTTATTATGCCCCCGTAGAAAAAATGTCATTAATGACTTTTGTGAAAAAAATGTTTAAAATTCTTATTATATATTTTTTTAAAAAAGAGTTATTATTTAACTTATTTGTAGTTGATAACCGCCTGAAAGAATGTGATAATAATTAATAATTTAAAACTTTATTTTCGTTTTTGTACTCAATAATATCCAATAAAAATATAATAAACATTTTATTTTATAATAAAATTTTTATATAAACATTTTATAATAAATATATTTAATATAAAGTAAAGTAAAATAAAAAAATATATTCATTACTATTAATTTATTTTATAAAGACTTGAGGAATGTAATTTTTATCTCTATATCATTACTATACAATAATTGATTATATAAAAAAAATCATTTTTAAATGTAATTCAAAGAAATAATAAAGTTTATTCAAGTGCAAAATAAATGTTCAAAAAAAAAACAAGAAATACTACACAGTTCAATCTATTCTTACTAAATAAACAAACAGGACAGGTAATCAATTAGTAAACAAAAAATTACTGGGATATGTGACATAATATTATGTAACATTACATAATTTTATATAATATAATGTGTATAAATTTATGTTGGACATTGAAACCAGAAGCAAAACCTCACTTTAGCTCAATTATATGGGTATACTTTATTTATTTATTCAATTAAATGAATTAAAAAATACACTGAAATGAAATACATATAAATATATATTATTCCATTAGGGTTACATTAAAATATTGTGTCCTATTCACCTGTCTCTGACTTGTATCTCTAGATGCAATCTTGGAAGGTGTTTCTTCACTACCCAAGTGTAAGATAAAGATCCATCTGCCTTGGCTAAAAGGGTTTGGATCATAGCAAAAGAAATCTTGGAAAATAATTTAGAACAATTCAAAACACCCTATGCAAAATTATAAAAATATTTCACATGACCATATATTTATATATAGGAATGATTCTTATAACTCAAATCTAATTCTGAATTAAAAAATTATAATTCTTAACTCTTAAGTTTAAAAAAATATATTAAAGCTTAAGCTCAGTTGAACTTTATAAAATTTAGTTTGAACCTATATTTTATTAATCAAAATTTGAAATATTGAACACTTATTAAATTAAACATTTATCTTTTTTCAGATAAATATTCTTATCAGATGTTTAATAGTTTAGTAATTATGCAGAAAATCTGACACTTATAATTAGTATTTCTAATAAGTCAAATTGAATTGAATCATTCAAGTTTAAAGATGTGATCTCAACTTCTGAATCAAGTCTTAAGATATAATCTTAATTCTAAAGATATTAAATCAAGTTCTTGAATCAAATCAAATCATATTAAGTTCTCAAATTAAATTGAATTGAATCAAATCAAATTGGATTAAATCAAATCAGACAAATTAAATTCAAATCAAATCAAATCAGATACTCAATTTGAATCATATTATTATACAGGTTTGTATAAGTTTATACAAGTTAAAAATTTCTATTCATAATTTGAAATAAAATCAAAAATTTTATTTATATATTAGAATAAGATTATACATAAATTGAATTTTATTTATAATAAAACTGTTTATTTGACTAGTATATTATTACAAAACACACTTATTATAACAATTAATAAAAATGTTTTATCATGATAATAATAAAATATATATGTAAAATAATCTAAGAAATAATTTATATTAATATATACCAAATAAAAAAGACCAGTTTTTAAAATATTGTGATATTTATAAACTTGAATTGATTTTGAATTAAAAAACTATAACTCTTAATACTGTTAATAAAATATTGTAACTAGAGATAATAGGTTTGAAAAATATTAAGTTTAATTATTGCATTTATTTTTTACTGATTAAATTTTAACTCAAAGATTAAATTAAAAGTTAAATTAATTAAAAATTTAAAGATAGTCAATACAATTATTATTATATAATAATATAATCAATTTAATTTTTTAAAACTCTCACATGTTGAATGATTGCAAATCAGTTACAAATCAACTATAAATCAATCAATTTTTGACTGTCTATTTGTATATCTTCTATTTATATATTATCCATAACTATTTGTATATTATCCACAATATACATGTCATCAAAACTATTGAATTGAGTCAGATGCAATTAAAATTGAGAAAAACTGGAGTTGAATCAAGGTAAATTTTGATTTTTACTAATAACTGATGCAATTAAAAACTAAAATTTTAAGAGTTAAGTCAAGGCCAAATTAGTTTTAACGACATGTATAATTCACAAATCTCCTTATCTATTTACATATCTTTTTGCCTATTTACTATATATATCAAATATCAAATAAATATAGTATCTGTATTTAATTTCATACATTTATTGAATATCCGATAGGTATGGTGCTGGAAGTCTATACTCGACAATAAAAATTATATCTCTTTAAAACCTATCAGCACCTTAAAAAGAAAAAATTTAAAAAAAGTAAACTGATAACTTTGTTCTCCAAGACTTGTTCTATCAAATTACCGGTTAGATTTTTGATTGAAAGCTTATATCAAAAGTTATGGGCATTTAAAGTTACATGATTTTCATATGATCGGGGATAATTTGAAACAATATCTAATCATGTGGAACATCAGGAAATTTTTTATGTCGGAAGTTATTGTAATAATTTCGTTTTCAAAGGTTATTGAAGGTTATCGAACCAATAACCTTCGCAAATATTACGTTTATTATGATAAAGTGAAGGTTATTGAAGGTTATCAATATCAATAACCTCCGGAGTATTATGTTTTATTAATAAAAATGAAGGTTTTCGGTACCAATAACCTTCGTAAATATTACGTTTATGTTGGAGGTATTCGAAGGTTATCGGAGTGAAGGACTTCGAAGGCTTACGTTTAAAAAAATTTACTGATGAAGTAATTTTATTCGTCAGAATTTTGATGAAAGTAATTTTATTGGTCAGAATTTTTGAATTTTATTTAACATCATAATGATTTAACATTACCATNTGCTGGAAGTCTATACTCGACAATAAAAATTATATCTCTTTAAAACCTATCAGCACCTTAAAAAGAAAAAATTTAAAAAAAGTAAACTGATAACTTTGTTCTCCAAGACTTGTTCTATCAAATTACCGGTTAGATTTTTGATTGAAAGCTTATATCAAAAGTTATGGGCATTTAAAGTTACATGATTTTCATATGATCGGGGATAATTTGAAACAATATCTAATCATGTGGAACATCAGGAAATTTTTTATGTCGGAAGTTATTGTAATAATTTCGTTTTCAAAGGTTATTGAAGGTTATCGAACCAATAACCTTCGCAAATATTACGTTTATTATGATAAAGTGAAGGTTATTGAAGGTTATCAATATCAATAACCTCCGGAGTATTATGTTTTATTAATAAAAATGAAGGTTTTCGGTACCAATAACCTTCGTAAATATTACGTTTATGTTGGAGGTATTCGAAGGTTATCGGAGTGAAGGACTTCGAAGGCTTACGTTTAAAAAAATTTACTGATGAAGTAATTTTATTCGTCAGAATTTTGATGAAAGTAATTTTATTGGTCAGAATTTTTGAATTTTATTTAACATCATAATGATTTAACATTACCATAATTAATTTAGGTTTTAATTAATCTATGGCGCCTAAAACAAAAAGACAAAATCAGGTTAACAAATTACACAGAAAAAAAGACCGTTATATATCTCAGGAGTTAACAGTTACAAATGAAATTATTAATTTGGAAGAAAGCGAGGCTGTAATAGAAAGTGAAACTGGTTATTGGACTGAAGAAGACTTAAGAGAATTTGAGGAGACAGAAAAGAGACTTATTACTGAAGAAAACTTAAGAGAATTCGAGGAGACAGAAAAAAGACTTATCACTGAAGTTCTTCATTGGTACAAGGGCTCTGCAAGTAATATTAAAGCAGTATATACTGGAACTTCAAGAACAACTACCTGAAGGCAAAAAAATAAAAAAAAAAGAATTAGAAGATGATGCAAAGGGAATGAGAGCACTTGATACATTTTTTATAAATAAACAATTTACATATCCTTCTGCTGAGGAAAAATTACAAATACGTTTAAAAGAGATAAATCAACAATGTTCAGTATCAAAATCTGTAAAAACAAATAATAATATTTTTACCTATAATTATTTACGCTGTCTATGTATTCGTAGATATATACAGTTATTATTGGATGGACAAGGTAAAATGGATGCAAGCAACCAGATTGCACAAACAATATGGAACAAGGGTGATTATATGGCGAGATGTATTCGAAAATGGGGATCTTATTTTATACAAACAGGTGAACTTCTTGTTTATCAACAAGGAAAATATACAAAATTGGAAAGTTTGTTAAATGATGAAGATTTTAAAGAAGGCTGTCAATCATGGTTACGAGAACAAAAACCAGAGTCACGTTCTCCTGGAAACCTGAAAATATATATTGAAGGAATATTATTTCCTGAATTAATAGGCCACATTAAAAAAGACACAATTTCTGAAAAAACCTGTCGAAATTATATGCATTTGTGGGGATACAAATATGATGAAAAAAAGAAGGGAATTTATTATGATGGGCATGAGCGATTAAATGTAGTAACATATAGAAAAGAATGGTTAAAAAGAATGTTTGAATATCAGAAATTCATGAAAGATTTTAGTGGCGATATATTAGAAATTATTATAGAACCTCAGCTTAAACCGGGAGAAAAAGAATTAGTTCAAGTTACACATGATGAATGCCATTTTTATGCAAACGATGGTCAACAAAAAATCTGGATAAGAAATGATGAAGATATTCTACGTTCAAAACACCTAGGACGTTCTATTATGGTTTCAGCTTTCCTTTGTTCATGTCATGGGTTATTACGATTATCCGATGAACAACTATGTTCAAATCCACATATCAAAAATAAAAAAACTTTTATTTTTCGTTCTACTCAAACGGATGGATACTGGAAATCTGAACATATGTTAGATCAGGTACGAATTTATACAAATAGACTTTTGATTGGACTTTTAAAAGATTTAATAATTAATTTTTTATTTATAAATGTAGCTTGTACACCAAGCAATCCCTATATTCAACATATTGCATCCTGGTTGTGTTGGAATTTTTTGTTTTGATCAATCTATTAATCATAATGCAATGGCAGATAATGCACTAATTGCAACAAGAATGAATTTGGGTTCAGGAGGAGGCTAACCTAAAATGCGTGATGGTTGATATTTTAATGAAAATGGGGAGAAATGTATACAATCGATGGTATTTCCAGATAATCATCAATTAAAAGGACAATCAAAAGGTATTAAGCAAGTACTTAAAGAACGTAACCTTTGGTCAACAAATGGAATTCGTTTGATATGTGATCAATGTTCTAAAAAAAATAATAATGCTAATTCAGAAAGATTTGATTGTTGTGCACGACAAATTATGTCATCACAACCTGATTTTCTTGAACAACGGTCAATATTAGAAGAAGCAATAATTGAATCAAATCATATTTTTGAACGATACCCAAAATTTCATTGTGAATGTAACTTTATTGAACGATATTGGNATATTGCATCCTGGTTGTGTTGGAATTTTTTGTTTTGATCAATCTATTAATCATAATGCAATGGCAGATAATGCACTAATTGCAACAAGAATGAATTTGGGTTCAGGAGGAGGCTAACCTAAAATGCGTGATGGTTGATATTTTAATGAAAATGGGGAGAAATGTATACAATCGATGGTATTTCCAGATAATCATCAATTAAAAGGACAATCAAAAGGTATTAAGCAAGTACTTAAAGAACGTAACCTTTGGTCAACAAATGGAATTCGTTTGATATGTGATCAATGTTCTAAAAAAAATAATAATGCTAATTCAGAAAGATTTGATTGTTGTGCACGACAAATTATGTCATCACAACCTGATTTTCTTGAACAACGGTCAATATTAGAAGAAGCAATAATTGAATCAAATCATATTTTTGAACGATACCCAAAATTTCATTGTGAATGTAACTTTATTGAACGATATTGGGGTTTTGTAAAATGGGAAACAAGACGACAATGTAACTATAATTATGCTGACTTATTAATACGGGTTCCGGAAATTCTCATTAGTGTCCCCACAACAACCATTCGTAAGTTTGCTCGCAAGTCATAGAGATATATGGATGCATATAATAAAGGGCTTGAAGGTAGAACTGCAGAATGGGCTGTTAACAAATATAAATCGTATCGTCGGTTACCTGAAAATGTTGAAAGAATAATTGATCAGTAAGGTGAATAATAATAAAGAATGATAATAATAATAAAGAATAATAATAATAAAGAAAAATAAGAATAATAATAAAGAAGAAGAAGAATAATAAAGAATAATAATAATAAAGAATAATAATAATAAATAAAAAAGGAAAAATAAATGAAAAAGGCAAAAGAGATCTAACGTTCAATTATGTTCTTTATTAATTTGTTTGAATTAAAGTTTGTTACAAACTGCAACTGCAACTGTTAATGTTAAAATAAATACTGCTCCGAACTTAACTTTCAGATGGATTGAAGTTTTTTTTTTTTTTTTATTCAATCGATCAAAATCTAAATTTAATATTGAAAAAAAAATCATCAATCTCAATCTTTCATTGGCTAATCGTATACCACATGACATATGATCTTTAACAGAAAATTGAAACAAATTGTCGAGTATAGACTTCCGGCACCATATAAAAAAATATTTTTTATATATTTCAGATATCCAATAAGTATAAAAAATATTTTTTTACACTTATTAAATACTTATAAGTATACAAAATTAAACACAAATATTACATTTGTTTGATACTCGATATATGTAGTATTTGTAAATTTTTAATTAGTATATATTAGATATCAGATATACCTGCTGCCCAAATTTAAAATCCAAATGTCAAAATCCCAAATGCTGAAATTCCAAATGCTAAAATTTCAAATTCCAAATTTCAAATTATAATTAGTATCTTTTGCTAAAATTCCAAATTCCAAATACTAGTAATTTGTGCATTTTAGCATCCCAAATTTCAAATTATTTGGAATTTGGGTAACACGTATAATATCAAATAAATGTAATATTTGTATTTAATATTGTATACTTATCAAGTACTTGATAAATGTATAATATTAAACACAGATCTGGTATTTGATATATATAATATTAAATATTTTTATAATATAAAATATATTATTTTACTTTAATTTTTATTACTTGTTTATAATATTTCCTTTTTATCAATATAAAATATCCCAGCTATAAACAAAAATTCTAAAATTTATTAAAGATCCAAAATATTATCCCTTAAACTGTAAGCAATTCCAAGCAAATTTGCCTGCAAATTTTTTCTTAAATATGTCACATATAAAAATTAATGGAAATTTCATTTTATATGATGAAATTTTTATTATGAATAGCTGATCATTAATAGCATGTGATCAAACTTCAAACTTTCAAACTATCATATAAAAGTCACATGATCTTCGCGTTTGAAAATTGACTATTTTTTAATAAAGAACCGATTTTACAAAAATTTACTCTTTATCTTTAAACATCTTCTTGAAAATTGATCGGAGCTAGCTGAAATAATAATAGAAAATATAGAATTAATTATGATAAAAAATAGTTACTATTATTATTTTTGGGATTATGAAGTAGAATTTCAACTTTAAATAAGAACAAAATAAATAATAATTTTTTTTTAAATTTGTAAAATTTGTTTTTACTAATTAACATTAAAAACATTACTAAGCAACTTCAAAGTTGAAAATGAATTACATCTATCACAAAATTCTCACACTCATTACTTTAAAATTAACTGAATAATAAATTTTTAAAATTTATACAATAATTTTTTGAAATTTTAAAATATAAACAGTTATTATTTAGTTAAATTTAAAGTAATAGGCATGAAAATTTTATGATAGATGTAATTCATTTTAAACTTTGAGGTTACTTAATAATATTTTTGATATTTAATTAGTAAATAATTGACTTATATATATAACAATTATTTTTAAAATTTTTTAAAAAAAAAATTTAACAAAAGTATTTTATTTTTTATTTTTTTTTGTACATATAATATTTTTATTAAATTTTAAAATTTTAAATAAAAATGTATAGTAATTGTCTATAAAAATTATAAAAATAATTGGTCAATATTTAAAGAAATTATTAAAGGATTTACATTAATTTTTATAAAATGCAAGCAAATTTGCCTGCAAAACGGTTTAAGGGATAGCTTATAAAATACAGTAATTATACAATTTCAGATATATATTAGATATCCAATATTATATATTTATAAGTCTAAATATTATAAATCTGATAAATATTTGATATCTAATATCAAATGAAAAATTGTATAATATCAAATACTTGATATATAATATTAAATATTCGATATACAATATTAAGTACACAATATATACTTGATATATAATATTAGATATCCAATATATACTTGATATTGTACAATTTTCTGCTTAATATTAAATATCAGATATTTATTAGATTTATAATATTTCAATTTATAATTATTACATATCAAGTATCTTTAAAGAAAGTAAATTAAATCAAAAATTTAATTAAATATAATTTAATCAATTGAGCTCATAACTAAATTCTGATATAAAAGTTAAATAATGATACAATTTTAATTATACTTTAGGAAAAAAAGTCAAAATAGTTTTTCATAAAAAATAAAATTATTTTACTTAAAATCCAAAATTTTTTAATTACCTAGATAAATTTTTTGATTAAAAATATATATAACTGAATATTTTTTTTACTTTTATATATAGAATAGATTCTGCATAAATCTTAAAAAGACAAAATATCTCAAAAATTCAAAATCAATTTTGGGAACATATATAATTCTGATTGACTGGTGTAATTATAAAATTTATTAAATAATTATTTTTAAATTTTTAAAAATAATTTTAATTTCAAATCAATTTTATGTAATTAAAAATAATTTTCTACTATAATATTCCTATGACAAATCAAAACTCTAGTTCTTAGTTATAAGATAATATATATTTTATTTTGGTAACATTAAAATTTTTTTTTTTTTTTTTGGTTGACTAGCGTAGTTTTGTTTTTATTTATTTATCTAATATAAAATTACATAACAAGTACATAAACTTACATTTTGATCAAGGAATTTATCTAGATAGTTAAAAAATTTCAGATTTTAAGTGTTTTCTATAAAAAACTATTTTGACTTTTTTTTCCAAAATTACAATTTCAGGACTTCAAAATAATTTTGCATACAAGTATAGTCTTAACTGTATTTTCAAAAGGAAAAAAATAAAACAGAAAAGACTGGTTATAACTTTTANAATTATTTTACTTAAAATCCAAAATTTTTTAATTACCTAGATAAATTTTTTGATTAAAAATATATATAACTGAATATTTTTTTTACTTTTATATATAGAATAGATTCTGCATAAATCTTAAAAAGACAAAATATCTCAAAAATTCAAAATCAATTTTGGGAACATATATAATTCTGATTGACTGGTGTAATTATAAAATTTATTAAATAATTATTTTTAAATTTTTAAAAATAATTTTAATTTCAAATCAATTTTATGTAATTAAAAATAATTTTCTACTATAATATTCCTATGACAAATCAAAACTCTAGTTCTTAGTTATAAGATAATATATATTTTATTTTGGTAACATTAAAATTTTTTTTTTTTTTTTTGGTTGACTAGCGTAGTTTTGTTTTTATTTATTTATCTAATATAAAATTACATAACAAGTACATAAACTTACATTTTGATCAAGGAATTTATCTAGATAGTTAAAAAATTTCAGATTTTAAGTGTTTTCTATAAAAAACTATTTTGACTTTTTTTTCCAAAATTACAATTTCAGGACTTCAAAATAATTTTGCATACAAGTATAGTCTTAACTGTATTTTCAAAAGGAAAAAAATAAAACAGAAAAGACTGGTTATAACTTTTACTAATAACCTGATCAATTAATATATCAAGTCACACTTGTATAAAAATTCATAAAAAATCTTATCTAAAAAAAAAAATAAAAGATAATTTCTTTTTTAATTACAAATATCTATTATAACTTAGAAAATAACATTCCACCCTTTTTGAAGAAAAATAGAAAAATATTATTCCTTTTACATTATATCTTTATTATATTACTAAATAAAATTTCTTAAATGATTATACTGATACTTTATTCTCTGAATTACTTGACAAATTACATTAATACTTGCTTACTTTTCTACAAAGTAAATAGTATTTTTTACTATTGTTACCTCAAGTTCTTCCAAGTTAGAAGTTACTAATCAAATGAACAAAAATTAGAATCTTATTAATTAGTGATATTTGTTGTAATTTAAAAAAAGTGTTGTAATTAATATAGCGCAATTCATTTTTCTTTATGATATAATTAATTACAACTGGTTACAACTTTTGTAAAGAATTATGACAGGTATTACTACTATTGATATTTGTGAAAATTTATAAATCAAAAAAAATAAATTGTTTATATTTAATAAATCTTAACAAATTTAATCATTAATCAAAATCTTATTCATGATAAAACTATCTTATTTTTTTCCATTTGACCAGTGTATAGTGGTATATAGGGAAGATCAGTAATAATAATAAATGATGTGATGAATTATAGGAGAATAAGCACATGTTGAATAATTAAAAATTAGCAAAATTTTATTATTTGCAAAAGTTACAACCAGGTGCAATTAATTACATCATAAGGAAAAATAAATTGTACTATATGTTGCAATTAATTATGACATTTTTTTTGAATTATAACAAATATCACTAGTTGTACCTAACTATTTTAAAGAGTAATTCTTTTATTCAAATATTGATAAACTACATATATCGAATAATCAAAAATCAGCAAAATTTTGATGCAAATTAGTCACAAATCAGTTACAAATCAATCAAAAATCAGTTACTTATTTGTGTATCTCTCTGTTTATTTATATATCATCTATAAATCTTTTTGCTTATTTGCATATTATCTACAAATCTTCTAGCTTATCTGTATCAAAAATTTTGTTTGTTTTTTTTCATTAAACCAGTGTCTTTTCAGAGTAATTAGTTACTTTGTCACAGTAAAACAGATGATAGATCAAAATTAGTAATTAGTTTAACCTTAGCCATGTTTTTATTTTAAAATTTATACTTTTGTTTGTAACATTCATATGTATTAAGCTCGTTATGAGCAAAATGTTTTACAATTATAAATAAAAACAAGCATCTTGCAAGTTAAAATTAAAAAAAAAAGAATTTAAACAGCACAATTTAATTAACTTTTGAGCTAGAATTTAGCTAACACAAAATTAATTAGCCAAAAGCACAATTATTGAGCCAGCCTTGATATCAATTAAGCCTTCCACCTTTATCTGATGTCATATATCAGATATCTGTTGTTACATATTGAATACCTGATATATATCCAAAATTGTGCAATTATATGATTGATATTGGATACCAGATATCTACCAGATTTATAATATTTCAACCTGTATTAATACATCTTAGCAAAATTTACCATCAATTAAAATCCTATTTATGATAAACTATCTTATTTTTTTCTATTTAACTAGTGATAGTGATGCCTGTTGTAATTCAAAAAAAGTGTTGTAATTAATTAAATTGTGAAATACTTTGTTTTGAAAAATTTTCTGATAAATTTACTGACCAAATCACAATTGTAAATTTAATTTTATAATAATTTTTATAATTATTTTATTTTATTTTGTGAAATAATACAAATTATTCATTTTTTAAAAAAAAAAAATTCTATAACTTTAACTTACTTATGCATCACATTCTTTTCTTATAATAGACTCTGGTAATAAGAGAAGAATCTAAGTTTCAAGATTAAAAGTATATAACCAGGGTTTACTAAATTTCAATATTTCATAGATTTTCTTCTTATTCAGGTGTTGGAAGAAAAAAAGTACAATACAAACAGCAATATATATGTTATGTTATCTAAACTCAAAAGCTAAATCTCACTCAAATCCCAAATCCCAAATCCCAATCCCAAATCTCAATCCCAAATTATTTTACTATGTTTTTAATAATTTGGCATTGATTAATTGTAATTAATTGTTTAAATTAAAAATTAAAAAGAAACTAAAATTAAATAATTAAAAAAGGATTTAACGATGTCACATTTTTGAAATGAACAAATCCAATTTGAGCGATTGTCTGATGTATAATTATAAACAAATCATAATGAATTTAGAAATTAGAATTAATTACGATATATGTATCTATCATTCGCGATGGTCGCGATTTACTCATCATTTGGAATTCCACTTTTGGTATGGATCACTTTAAAATATTTTGATATATTAATATTCTTGGATTATACAAATATGGATTAACCGATATCGGTCATCATTAATTATATATTTAATAGCCTCAGATCGACGCTCTGCGTCAGAGGTACCTTAGATTCCGCCAGTTGACCAGAATTATAACTACGGCCTATGTAGATCTTTTTAAATTAACCCTTAATTTTAATCTGACGCAGGCGTTGATCTGAGGCACAACATTATCACTAATTTTATTTGTTAAAGGTTATCTGTATAATTCTGTAAATTTTATATCAATAAATTCATTCTCTTATTGTTATATCATTCATATTATATTATATTATTCTTTCATTCTTTTATTATTAAGTTTAGCAGAAGCAAAAGCTTCTCTTCTAATTTTTATATAGGACTTTTATTAAAATTTGAATTTCACTCATATCCAACCAATAATAATTAACATTCCAGATTATAATAGACAAAATATAATAAATTAATAATTAAATCAATAATAATAATAATAATAATAATAATAATGATGTATTTGATTTTAATTTAAAATTCTTTCTTTATAATTTAAATAATTATTTATATTAACATCAATAATAATTATACATTTTAAATGAAATTATATATATATAAATAAATAAAAATGAATGAATGAATGAATAAAATTATCAAGTCTAGGTGCATTACGGAATAAGGTTTTCCAGACGTATGCTTCAGATAATAATATATTTCTCGTTCCAATTAGAAGTTGGTAATTATTATTCTATATATTATCAATATATATCATTATTAAATATATCATGATTCTATATATCATTATTAAATATATAATTATTATATATACAGTAGAACCTGTCTATAAGCATACCCTCGGGCCAAGCAAAATCCTATGCATTTAAACAGGTTATGCTTATATACGTTGAGACTTCATATATATTATTTATAAGTCTTGTGACCTTGGGCCAGAAAAATTGTCTGCATAAAGACAGGCTATGTTTATAGACAGGTCCTACTGTATCATTATTAAATATATTTGATATATATATAATAAACAATATTAAATATTTAATCGTTAAAAATACCCGAAACTCCATTGATCTTATTTTATCAGACCATTTGACTAAAAATGCTGCGCACACGTATAAATGAAATTCCAAAAAACCATCTTCTATTAATAATAATTATATCAATAAATATAAATTATATATGAATTATGTGAATATGAATTACTAAATAATAAATTATAAAAAATTTATGTAAAAAAAAAATATTAATTGTTCATATCAAATAAGTATCCCACATTCTAATGGTATTCTTTAATGACATTTCTCGCATAAGTAAACAATTCATCCATCGAAATGCAAATTGTATGAATTCTAATCCTTCTTCTTGCAGATGAGTTGCTAAGGGCTCTATTATTATCATTATTATTTTATTTATTAGAATCAATTAAAAAATAATATATAATTATATAAGTATATAATAATAAGAATACCATCAATTCTATTTATCAAATCTTTTAATTTATTTATTTGACGTTGTATTCCTGGTTGAGCGAATGTATAATTATCCTAAATAAAAAAAAAAAGTATTATTAAAAAATATCATTAAAAATATCATGGAAATATTATGAAAGATTACCTGAATGCCATCTAGTAATTTAGATAAACACCAAAAACTATCTGCTTCAATAACATTTAATACTTCTTTGGGAAGATTACTTGNTGACTAAAAATGCTGCGCACACGTATAAATGAAATTCCAAAAAACCATCTTCTATTAATAATAATTATATCAATAAATATAAATTATATATGAATTATGTGAATATGAATTACTAAATAATAAATTATAAAAAATTTATGTAAAAAAAAAATATTAATTGTTCATATCAAATAAGTATCCCACATTCTAATGGTATTCTTTAATGACATTTCTCGCATAAGTAAACAATTCATCCATCGAAATGCAAATTGTATGAATTCTAATCCTTCTTCTTGCAGATGAGTTGCTAAGGGCTCTATTATTATCATTATTATTTTATTTATTAGAATCAATTAAAAAATAATATATAATTATATAAGTATATAATAATAAGAATACCATCAATTCTATTTATCAAATCTTTTAATTTATTTATTTGACGTTGTATTCCTGGTTGAGCGAATGTATAATTATCCTAAATAAAAAAAAAAAGTATTATTAAAAAATATCATTAAAAATATCATGGAAATATTATGAAAGATTACCTGAATGCCATCTAGTAATTTAGATAAACACCAAAAACTATCTGCTTCAATAACATTTAATACTTCTTTGGGAAGATTACTTGAATCATAAATTTCGGGATTTTCATCTAAAATAATTATTAAATATTCAATTATTAAATATTGATTATTAATTAATAAGATTAAGAAAATTAATATATATATATATAATTATAACCTATATATGCAGACATATCCACTAGCTGGGTTTCTAATAGCCCATACATATAGGATACGTTACGTATAAATTATAAATAATAATAATAAACAATAATACCTGCTGTGTAGTTTCATATTGATAAAGTGCACATCATTATTGACAATAAAATATTAATATTAAATTAATAAAATATAAAATATATTAACTCGATGCCATATAGTTTGATCCAACCTGAAATCTCGTCGATCAGAATTACAAGATATCTCTATAATGTACTGTATCTTTAAAATTAGATTATTGTGTTAAAAGAAATGGTTATGTAATGTAATAATGTATGGAATTAGGATCAAACCTTTCTCCCAAATATAGATATTTACATTGTAATATTATCTAAGTCAAGAAGTCACCACCTGTTTGAATGTTAAGTGTCGTCAGCCGCAGTTCCTTCCCTTCTAACTGCTCCATTCTTCTGCTACACTTTATGCTCAGCTCTCTTAACTTCTCCTCGGCCGTTGACGATTTCGAGGAGAAATCTTGTACATGTGCTACCATCGCGATCACGTTTGTCAATTTATGTTCATTTACTAGCCAATCACAATTGTTCACATAATTCACATAATTCACATAGCCTAAATTTAATTTTATAATTATTTTAATTTTATTTTGTGGAAATAATACGAATCATTCCTTTTGAATAAAGTTTTTTTTTTAAAAAAAATAAATATAAAAAATGACCAGAGATGAATACAGTGTTGTCGTTGAAATGGATGATGACGTAAATTGAGAAGAGTTTCATATTATTGTTTTTTTTTTAAAAAAAACATTCAGTTCGATCGATCTAAAACTTTAACTTATTTATCCTTATTTATGCTTCACACTCTTTTTTTTAACAATAGACTCCGGTGTTAAGAGAAGAACTTGAATTTCAAGGTTAAAAAAATTATTCAAGTTTTTTTTTTAAAAAAAAAAGTATACAAATAGGATTTACTAAATTTCAATATTTCGTAGATTTTTCTTCTGGCTCGGGTGTTGGTGGAAAAATAGCACAAGATAAACAACAAACATCTAATAATTCAGGTTTGTTATTACGATTAATTCTTATGATTAACTGTTGTGATTAATTGTTGTGATTAATTGTAATTTTGATTAAAAGTAATTAATTTAAAATAAATAAAAAAAATTAATAATTAATTAAAAAAGGATTTAGTGATGCCACATTTTTTGACCAAAATCGAAACACACGAAATGAACAAAATGTACAACATCCAATTTGGTCGATTGAATATTATTCTCAATATTTTGATGTAGACACAGATCAGGTATAATGAATTATAATGAATCATAATGAATTATAATTATTATCATAATTAATTATAATTGAATTTAGAAATTAGAATTAATTACAATGTATGTGTATATATGTATATGTATATATATATATAGGTACTTTTACGTGCAGCAAAAAGTTTTTATCCTAAAGAAAATTTTTCTGAAGTAGTTGGACCAAATCCTGATCTATATGGTAAGTGATGATTAAATATATGGGGAAGGATATATAATGGTATACAATATTTATATGTATTTATTTATATGTTAAATTTTATTTAGGACCATTCTGGATATCCACGACAGTAATATTTTTACTTTTCGTCACATCATCTATTGCGGGAACAATTGCATCACTTATTGACAGAAAAGACGAAGATGAATTTGATTTTGCAATTTTATCATTCGCGGTAGCCGCGATTTATTCATATTCATTTGGAATTCCACTTTTGGTCTGGGTCACTTTAAAATATTTTGGATGTAAACCTTCATTAATGGCAATTCTTGGATTATACGGATATGGATTAACCGTTTGGATTCCAATATCGGTGAGTTTATATCATCATTATCATAATTAATTAAATATTTGTAATTAATATCATCATTAATTATATATTTATATTAATATTGTCATTAATTATATATTTGTATTTATATTTATATTAATATTATCATTAATTATATATTTATCATATAATTATTAAAGGTCATGTGTATAGTTCCCAATGAAATTATTCGATGGACACTTGTCATTACTGGATTTGCAATTTCAGGTAAATTTTATATCATATTATATTCTATTATTGTTGTTTGTTATTATCATTATCATTCTCTTAATATTATTATTTATTATTATCATTATCATTCTCTTATTATTATTATTATTATTATTATTATTATTATTATTATTATTATTATTTATTATTATCATTCATTCTCTTATTATTATTATTATTATTATTTATTATTATTATTATCATTCATTCTCTTATTATTATTATTTATTATTATCATTCATCCATTCTCTTATTAATATTATTAGGTTTCTTTAAAACCAAAAACCTTTATCCAGTTATATCAGCAGCAGAAGCAAAAACTTCTCGTTTAATTTTAATTTTTATATTAGTAGCACATGCAGCATTTGCACTTTTATTAAAATTTGAATTTTTCTCATATCCAACCAATAATACCAATAATAATTAATTACATTCCAGGTTATAATAAACATAAAATATAAATAATAAATTAATAAATAAATAAGTAAATAATAAATAGGTAAGTAAATAATAATAATTATATATATAAATATATAGGTGTGTGAGTGATATTAATAATGTATTTGATTTTGATAATTTATCAATGAATTTAATAAAATTTAAAATTCTTTTTTTCATAATTTAAAATAATTGTTTTCTAAATTATACATATATTTTATTTTCATCCAATAAATGTTTGTAATAATTTGAATAGTAATTTTGAATAATAATTGTACATTTTAAATTAATAAAATTATCAAGTCCTTAAAAGATGAATAAAGTTATCAAGTCCTTAACAAATGACTAGGTGCATTATGGAATAAGGTTTTCCACATATATGCTTCAGATAATAAAAGTTCAATATCTTTCTCGTTCCAAGCGGAAGTTGGTAATGATTGTAAAAACATCATAATTCCCTATATTATTATTATTATTGTTATTATTATTATTATTATTATTATTATTATTATTAGAATTATTGGAACTATTAAAATNTTATAAATAATGTTGTTTATTTATTATTATTTTTATTTGTATTTTCGCGATTGTGAAATACTTATTATTACGATCATGTGATTATAATCATCACGTTTTTCGCGTTTTTTATGAATTTTTGTAAAACTATGTATTTAATTGATGAGTATATTTTGATAAATTTTCAATTTTTAATTCAACGAAAGAATTTATAAATAAATGATTAAGAAAGATGATGTAACCTTTGATATTAAATGATATTTTTCAATGATTAAGAAAGATGAGGTAACCTATATTAAATGATAATTTTTAATGGCAGATAAATCATGAAGTAGATTTCAAATACAATAATAGAATAGAATTTATAAAGAAAATCAAGAAAAAAAAAGTGATTTTGTATAATTCATGTAATGTGTTGTGTATAAATTCCATATTTATTTATTATTATTAATCTTGATAACTTCGAAAACGAGACAATCGGGACAATCAATTTCTTGTATTATTATTATTATTATTATTATTATTATTATTATTTATTATAATTATAATACATTATTATTAAATATATCATTATTAAAATATAATAAACAATATTAAAATATTTAATCATTAAAAATACCTGGAAATCCATTGATCTTATTTTATCAGACCATTTAACTAAAAATGCCGCACACACGTATAAATGAAATTCCGAAAAGCCATCTGTTCCTTCTGCCTATTAATAATAATTATATCAATAAATATAAATTATATATGAATTATGTGAATATGAATTACTAAATAATAAATTATAAACAATTTATGTAAAAAAAAAATATGAATTGAATTAATTGTTCATACCAAATAAGTATCCCACATTCTAATGGTATTCTTTAATGACATTTCTCGCATAAGTAAACAATTCATCCATCGAAATGCAAATTGTATGAATTCTAATCCTTCTTCTTGCAGATGAGTTGCCAAGGGTTCTATTATTATCATTATTATTTTATTTATTAGAATCAATTAAAAAATAATATATAATTATATAAGTATATAATAATAAGAATACCATCAATTCTATTTATCAAATCTTTTAATTTATTTATTTGACGTTGTATTCCTGGTTGAGCGAATGTATAATTATCCTAAATAAATAAAAAAAGTATTATTAAAAAATATCATTAAAAATATCATGGAAATATTATGAAAGATTACCTGAATGCCATCTAGTAATTTAGATAAACACCAAAAACTATCTGCTTCAATAACATTTAATACTTCTTTGGGAAGATTACTTGGATCATAAATTTCGGGATTTTCATCTAAAATAATTATTAAATATTCAATTATTAAATATTGATTATTAATTAATAAGATTAAGAAAGAATAAGAAAGAAAGAAATAATAATCAATAATTAATATATATATATATAAAATTATAATTATAACCTATATATGCAGAGAGAAAAACTTGAAAGAATGGAGTAACAAGATCATTAATTCCTTGAACATATCCACTAGCTGGGTGTCTAATAGCCCATACATATAGGATACGTTCAAGACACTATATTTTATTACATATAAAATTATAAACAATAAAAAATAATAATTATATTGTATTACTTTAATTTGTAATATTTAGATTTATAATATATTTAATAATAAAAAAAATGTAATAATAAATAATAATAATACCTGCTGTGTAGTTTCATATTGATAAAGTGCTGTTCCGGGATTTGTTCGTGGCACATCAATATGAATCTAATATTAATATTGAATTAATTATAATAATTAAGTTAAATATTGAATTAATAAATTAATTATGATAAAATATACTAACTTGATGCCATATAGTTTGATCCAACCCTGAAATCCCCCTAGAATAAGCTTGTGAAACACTATCTTCGTATTCTTTTCTTTTACGTGCTAAAGTTGCTACTCGACGATCAGAATTACAAGGGAGATATCCCTATAAATTATTATCGTGATGATGATTATAATTATTATGATTATTATTATGATTATTATTATGATTATTATTATGATTATTATTATGATTATTATTATGATTATTATTATCATCATCATAATTATTATTATTAAATAAAAACTTACAAGTAATAATTGCCAAGCCATTGGTCTTAATTCATTTGGTATACCGGACCAACTAAGTTGCCTTAATGCAGCTAATTATATTAATTATTTAAAATTCAAAATAAAATATGAAGTAAATAAAATATATAAATAAAATATGAAATAAATAAAATATATAAATAATATATAAATGAAATAAGATATATAAATAATATATAAATGAAATAAGATATATATAAAAAATATACAAAATATGTAAAAATATAATTACCTAAATCTACATTAAGACTTTGCAAAATATCCTTAAACTTTTTAAATCTGGTATTTAACCTTATTCTTTCTGCTTCACTTTGTCGACTATTATTATTAAAACTACTTGATAATTTCATTGTATTAATGGAATTCATTGGGTCTATAAATAAATAAATAAATAAATAAATAAATAAATAATTAATTAATTAATTGTTTTAATTAACTTGTATATATTGTATATGTAAATCACACACACATATATATATTGACCTTGAACTAATCCTGCAATTTCTGCCTTTATCCCAATTGTACTTTTTTTTTCTTTATCAGTGACTTTTTGCTGTGCGGTAACAACTAATTCTGGTATCTTTTTTTCAATATTATCTTTATCTTTCTTATTCTTATTCTTCTTATTCTTCTTCTTATCATTCTTATTCTCAAATTCATCATCGTTATTCTCACCTTCGTCATCATCATCATCATAATCATTGTTATAGTTATTATTGTTCATTGATAAAGAAGATAAATCTTCTTCATCTTCATAATCTTCATCATCTTCTGATCGATTTTCTATTTTTAATTTACCAATTATTGATAAATCTTCATCATCTAATCGATCATTCCATTCATCATTTGTTTCTGATAAAAAATCTGAAAAATTTGCTATTGATGATTGTTGTTGTTGATTATTTGAATGATGATGATTTGAAGCTGATGAGAATAATTCTTCTTCTTGATTTGGTAAATCTCTTGTAATATTAGATCGAGTAGAAGTAGATGATGATAAATGTGATTGCGAATGTTGCGAATGACTATTAGAATTAGAATTATTATTATCATCATCATCATTATTATTATTGAAGAAATTTAATTAGTTAATAATATTATCTAAGATTATTATTTCATTTTATTCTTTATTAAAAAATAATAATCATAATCATCATGCCTTAAAGCTTCAGCAGCGCTTACTGCCAACATCTCTCCATATGTGTGTTGCGCTCCAAATACCATATTTGTTGCTCCAGTTTTGGATTCCACTGGTTTAACACTAGAATATTGAAATTAAGTATAATGTAAATAGAATGTGATTAGAATATGAATGGAATATGGATTGAATTGAATTGAATAGAATAGAATAAATAAAATAATTAATAGAATATGAGAAGTAGATTAATATTTTTACCTTCCTGGCAATGCAGCTGTATGACGTCTCCAAAAACTTCTATTAAAAAAAAAAAAAAGATATAAAATAATATAAAATAATAATATATTTGAATAAAATAATACTTACTTTTTGGAAGGATCGGAAAAAACATCAGCCATGTTTTAATATANAGTAGAAGTAGATGATGATAAATGTGATTGCGAATGTTGCGAATGACTATTAGAATTAGAATTATTATTATCATCATCATCATTATTATTATTGAAGAAATTTAATTAGTTAATAATATTATCTAAGATTATTATTTCATTTTATTCTTTATTAAAAAATAATAATCATAATCATCATGCCTTAAAGCTTCAGCAGCGCTTACTGCCAACATCTCTCCATATGTGTGTTGCGCTCCAAATACCATATTTGTTGCTCCAGTTTTGGATTCCACTGGTTTAACACTAGAATATTGAAATTAAGTATAATGTAAATAGAATGTGATTAGAATATGAATGGAATATGGATTGAATTGAATTGAATAGAATAGAATAAATAAAATAATTAATAGAATATGAGAAGTAGATTAATATTTTTACCTTCCTGGCAATGCAGCTGTATGACGTCTCCAAAAACTTCTATTAAAAAAAAAAAAAAGATATAAAATAATATAAAATAATAATATATTTGAATAAAATAATACTTACTTTTTGGAAGGATCGGAAAAAACATCAGCCATGTTTTAATATATATTAAATACTGTTTAAAAAAGTGTTAACGGTTTTAAAAATATATATATATATAATCCTTCTTTATGGTGATGGTGAAATATATATATCCGATATAATTGTAAAAGTATATAAAAATATTTCGAATCAATCAAAAACGCGAATTGAAAAGGATTTAACAAGTAGTATATCTACAAGTATCTACAACAAGTGAGTTGAGTTGATTGAATATCTTGACTTAATTTAGCTTTAACTGGTTTGTTAATGCAAATCATTAGTTATAAACTATGCTGTGTAAACGATTTCATAATAATTATATTTATAAATGTTCTTAACACTTTAAATTATTTATCATGATGCTACGTTATATTCATCATAGTCATTATAGCATTAAAGAAAAAAATTAACTCAATAGTAAATAACAAATGCATATTTTCGCTTATGCATAAAATAGAGATATAGTTATGTTTTCCATATTTAGGCATTAGCATCATAATAAAATAATAATAATAATAATAATAA
>PQFF01000006.1:85472-98440 GCA_003547095.1 Diversispora epigaea | reverse complement strand
TAATAATAATAATAATAATAATAATAATAATAAAACCGTGGGAATCGCGGGGGCTATAATAATAATAATAATAATAATAATAATAATAATAATAATAATAATAATAATAATAATAATAATAATAATAATAATAATAATAATAATAATAATAATAATAAAATAATAATAATAATAATAATAACAATAATAATAATAATAATAATAATAATAATAATAATACAAGAAATTGATTGTCCCGATTGTCTCGTTTTCGAAGTTATCAAGATTAATAATAATAAATAAATATGGAATTTATACACAACACATTACATGAATTATACAAAATCACTTTTTTTTTCTTGATTTTCTTTATAAATTCTATTCTATTATTGTATTTGAAATCTACTTCATGATTTATCTGCCATTAAAAATTATCATTTAATATAGGTTACCTCATCTTTCTTAATCATTGAAAAATATCATTTAATATCAAAGGTTACATCATCTTTCTTAATCATTTATTTATAAATTCTTTCGTTGAATTAAAAATTGAAAATTTATCAAAATATACTCATCAATTAAATACATAGTTTTACAAAAATTCATAAAAAACGCGAAAAACGTGATGATTATAATCACATGATCGTAATAATAAGTATTTCACAATCGCGAAAATACAAATAAAAATAATAATAAATAAACAACATTATTTATAATTCTTTCTTTCTTCACTTTTAAGCTTTTGGTAAATTTAAAAAACCTCATGTTAAAAGTTATTTAGCTTGTAAAAATACTATTAAATATAAATTTCAAATTTCAAGCAATTTGAGTAACATATATAGTTGAGGCTATACATGTCATTAAAACTATTGAGTCAGACAATTAAAATTAAGTCAAGACAAATTTTGATTTTTACTAGTGATTGATATTGTAAAAACCCTGAGACTATATAACATAATTATATTATACAGTCTCAGAGTTTCTACTTAGTATAGGTTATAATACCCAAATCACATTGCTGTACCAGAGAAGGATTCAGATTTGTCACATTAAAGTTAAACTTGGGCTTGATTTGAGCCAAACTTAAAATTTAAACTCAGGTTAGGCTTGAGTCAAGTCTAAATTTTTAAGGCTTAAGCCAGGCCTTGTAAAGTTTGACTGGGCTTGACTTATGGGAAGCTTTAAACATACTTATTTATTATCTAAATTAAGTATTTTTTAAGCATATTTTAAATATATTTTAATTACAAAATAATAATATTTTAAGTAGTTTTTTTTTACAAATACAATTAAGTATATTTTAAATATATTTTAATAATATTTCAATAATATTTTAATTATATTTTAAGTATTTTTTAAGCATATGTATTTCTTATAGAACTATTGTTATATTAAAAATGTATCAACTTACTCATCTATTAAATGTCCTACATTATGCTTGGACAATAAATTTTATTGGCTTAAAATCATTTGTAAACTATACATTATACATGTTATCAAAACTAATTTAGCCTTGACTCAACTCTTAAAATTTCAATTTTTAATTGTATCTGACTCAACTAATTGTGTTAGTTACTAGTAAAAATCAAAATTTGCCTTGACTCAACTCTAATTTTTCTTGATTTTAATTGCATTTGACTCAATTCAATAATTTTAACAACATGTATACTATACATGTTATTCAAATTATTTTTGACATAGTAAAATAATTTGAGATTTGACATTTTTTCTTTAACAGTTTAATAGTAATTTAGAATTTGGAAATTTGATAAATAATTTGAGCAACATGTATACTGTAAAACTGTTTAAAAAATAATATTTTTTTAAATATTTGATAAGTATTTATTGGTTAATTTAAAAAATCATTTTTTTTTGATTATAGACTGGACACACTGTAGCTTCATTAATATTATACATGAAAAAATAAGACATATTATATAGCCTTTTCTTTATTAATATACTAAATGCACAGGTTTGGATCAATAAAAATAGAGTTATTTATCTTGCTTCAAGGTTCATCACATGCCATTACTTGATCTTTTAATAACCTCAATTATATCAATTATTTCCTTTAAGTAAGATCTATTTACTTGTACAATATATACAATATAGCAAACATAATGAAATGCCAGTGAAATGATACCGTGGAGATAATCATATCCATCATCATTAAATGCACTGCTTTTTTGTTTGTGTGGAAGGAGGTTTCATAGAAAAAATAAAGCCGTATTAGTGGAACTAACAAGAATAATAATTGTATTAATTCACGGGAGGTCTTCCATTCCACTCTTCACCGGAGATATCGGTTTGTCTACTTGCAACAGCAATTGATGCATGCAATATAAATTCAATAAAAAGTACATTCATTAATTTTATTTGCATAAGCCGTAATGTAATTTCTGTTATACATTGTTTAAGGGCTTCATCGTTGTCAATTTTCTTAAAAATTTTATAAAATAAATTATAAATCTTTGATGGCATGACGGTCAAGCAATTGGCTATTCATTATAAGCCCTTATAAAACTCTGATGGAGCATTCGTGAAAAGAAATGCCAGTCTATTACTGTAGAGTCGGATTTATGAAATAAATTATTTATCTATTCGTTAATGTATAGACCAATGTCTGCAAAGTAACATATTTAACTAGAAGTATCGCTGAATATGTTCTGTGTATTATTTTTTTTTACGTATATGTCACTGAGACTATCTTTTTTTGCACAACACAACGGCTAGGACGTGGAAATTTTAGACTGACTTTATTTTTAAATTTTTATAAACGAATCAAATTTGTGTAACTAAGAAATAATAATTATTTTATTTGTTATTCGTATTATTAATTTATCAATTGTTATTTTTCAGTAAAATTGTAGGAATCTTTAGAATCTTTATAAAAGAAATCTCATACATACTCACATTCTCTCACACCTTTAATTATACATATTATTCTAATTATGAAATACTTAAATTTTGAAGAACAACTTGTATTTTATGGACAATTTCATAAACATAAGGTCAACGTCCTCATTCATACCGGTACAGGCCAACTTTTTTGTTTGACCGAACCGTCTTTTTTCTAATTTTTTTATAATGGTTTATAATGGTTTATAATGGTTTTTTAATGGGTTTAATGGGTTTAATGGTTTTTTAATTGGTTCGCTTGAGAAAAAAAAAAATAGTCTCATTTTTTCACCTTTAAAACTTCTATTTTAGTGTGCGTTCCACTTATTTCCTGGAGTACTTTAGTTTTTTGTGCAAATTATGGTCCTATATTACCCTATGAATCAGACTCGTTGTGGCACAAGACACCGTTTATTCCAAACATTTCTTTATTCATAATTATATTTTATATTACATATTACATTTTATTGGAACCCGTTGCTGGGGTAAGTTGCCGTGTCAGTCAGTTAAATTAGTTAGATTTATATTTTATTATTATTTTTAANCTTTATAAAAGAAATCTCATACATACTCACATTCTCTCACACCTTTAATTATACATATTATTCTAATTATGAAATACTTAAATTTTGAAGAACAACTTGTATTTTATGGACAATTTCATAAACATAAGGTCAACGTCCTCATTCATACCGGTACAGGCCAACTTTTTTGTTTGACCGAACCGTCTTTTTTCTAATTTTTTTATAATGGTTTATAATGGTTTATAATGGTTTTTTAATGGGTTTAATGGGTTTAATGGTTTTTTAATTGGTTCGCTTGAGAAAAAAAAAAATAGTCTCATTTTTTCACCTTTAAAACTTCTATTTTAGTGTGCGTTCCACTTATTTCCTGGAGTACTTTAGTTTTTTGTGCAAATTATGGTCCTATATTACCCTATGAATCAGACTCGTTGTGGCACAAGACACCGTTTATTCCAAACATTTCTTTATTCATAATTATATTTTATATTACATATTACATTTTATTGGAACCCGTTGCTGGGGTAAGTTGCCGTGTCAGTCAGTTAAATTAGTTAGATTTATATTTTATTATTATTTTTAATTATTAAATTAATTAATTACAATATTTTAATATATAATGATTATAATGATTATAATCATTATAAAAATATTATAGGCTTTATATAGTCCAATACTTTTATACATGGTATATAATGCCACACAATTCAGTGCTTCATATCCAAACCATAATACCCTTGCTATCATTGTTCACGTTAGTGCATGGATTTTACAATTTATTGGTCATGGATTCGCGGAGAAAAGAAGTCCTGCATTGAAAGAAAGTTTAATACAAGGTTTGATATTATTATTATAATTTGTTGTTTGATTTATAATTTGTTGTTTGTTAGTATATTATATATTTATTTTATTTCTAATTTATTTCTAATTTATTTCCAATTTATTTCTAATTTATTTCCAATTTATTTCTAATTTATTTCTAATTTATTTCTAATTTATTTATTTATGATTATAATAATATATTTATTTAATGTTACAATTAGCACTTCTCACCGCACCATTATTTGTATGGTTGGAAGTTCTTTTCGGTCTAGGGTATCGCCCAGAATTACAGAAGAGAATAAAAAAAAAGGTCAATGATGCTTTGGCTATACATAAGCGTAAAATTTTAGCTAATCATAATTAATTATGTTTTAATTTTCGTCCATTACAAAAATATCAATTACACAACATTTTATCGTTTCAACATAATAAACGTAATAATAAAAATTGGTTATTATTATAATATAAAGTAATTCTAATTATGGATGACGAAAAAAAAAAAAAATATTTACGCGTGTTTTAATTATCATTATTATAATTTCTCTGATTTAATTGAAATAAGAATATTTATTTATTTATTTTGTTCAATTCTTTAGTTACTACATTTAGTACATGAATAATAAATAATAATATTCAATTCAATAAATTGTTTGTAAATAGGGGAAAGAGATATAGTCTGAACGCGTCGAACACGTAATGGACTATATTGAGTGAGTTGCATTTTTGTGGTGGTGATGATGGAATTTAATGTAGTAGGAGCGAAGAAAAAATAATTGTAGAAGGAGAAAGAGAATTAGAAATTGAAGTAGAATAATAAATTAAGTGTTGCAATTAAATTTTCCTTATGTCGCAATTAGTTGCAACCAGTTGCAACTCTTGTAAATAATTATGACAGGTATCTTTACTATGGAGGAATCGGGTGGAGATGGTAGCCTCTGGAAATAGAAATAAATTATTGACAATTGGAATTAGCAATTTGATAATTTGAATTGAATTAGCTTAGCAATCTACTGATCTAATTACTTTATTGTAATAAAATAATAAATATAGAAATAAAAATAAAACATTGATAATTATTCCAACAGCCTTTAATTAATTTAAGGACAAGTATCATGATGCAAGAGACATTTTTTACAAATATCCTTCTGGTCCACAATAACATGCTTGCGGACAATTTTACAAGAACAACCATCATTTTTGCAACATGGCAAAAGGGATTTTCGGGAGAACAGCGATCGCATCCTTCATATTTACAATACTATTGTAGATACAATTTGGAAAATGTGTTGAACAGTCCATATTGTTTTTACATTGACAATTAGACGTTGGGCGACACATTCCCAGATCAGCATCACAGTATTGACCTAACGCTGAGGGGCAATCGGCATTGGTTAGGCAATATTGTCTTTATTGCATATCGCTCCATCATTATACTGAGTATGATCACGTTTGCTTTACAATTCCCATTTATACAAAATTCCAACCATTCTTTTCAGAGGCGGTAATCCCCCGAGAACTGGGTCATCTGTGTGGCATAGATCAACACATTTGCCATCAAAGGAATATTTTAAAGATGATTCGATGCACACTCCTGTTTCACAATCATGGCTGTTCTCGCAGAGACATCGCTATGTAAAAGTGGTAGTTAAAATATTGATTAAAAGTATAGGTAGAATACAAATAATTGAATACTATGTAAGTAGAAAGAGAGAGAGTAATATGCCGGGCGGATAAGCAATGCCTTCAAAGTTATCTTATAATGTAACTTCGCTTACAGGCTAACCTATTTAGTATACAGAATCAGTTTTTATAAGGAAATATCCTTCAATCGCGAATCAAGAGATACATTGACATTCTAATATATGTAAAGATATATATCAAACAGCAGAAAATTAATTTATGCTCTATACTTACATTGTATTATGTTATCAATTCTCTGAACTAGAAAATAATAAAACTTTAGATCATCTTACCGATATACAATATCTTGTTCACACATCCAGAAGAGTAAAACAGCTCGGCCTCCAGTTATCTACATTTAACCAATTGTAACTATACTTATTGCTGGAAACAAGAAAAATTCGATTATCTAGTATGTACTTATTAGATAAAAAAAATAATATGGGAATTGCACTAGCTACGCCATTCGTAGGCAAGATTATCATATTATTAGTTAATTAGAAATTGCAAAGTAAGATAATCGATTTCTTTAGACAAGCAATATCTGATAGTGGATCTAGTACCTATGACCAGGATTGAGAATATTTATTAATTTTCGAGAATGCATACATAATTCCAAAAAAAATATGATGATGTATTTTAATGTTTTTCTCGAATATCACAATCATTTCCTTTTACTTGTTTGACATTTTTGCTCTAATCTAACAGCAAAAATCAATGTTGGAAGAATAACTAATAAAGCCAGATGTATGGAAAACGGTTTCTTTTGTACCTAAAATGGATTATATTTTCCGTAGATAATGAAAGGATGAAATTATGGGTGCGATATGAGGTTAAACGACCAACAAGCTAAAACACGGGTTTATGAAGAGATAACAGAACATCTTCCGGTTTTCTATAAATTATTTGGGAAAACTCATCACCCTACAACAGGCGAAAAGGTTAATGGGATAGGGATTGCAAAATAAGGCAGATCAATGATCAACTCATGTAATAATTATATTTCAGCCAAATAAGTTTTACTTGTAATAATGCAAAAATATCGATAAAACTGTAATTTTCTGCCTTATTATTACGCTTTCACACTTACTATTGGGGTTCCTCTCTGATCATACCCTCAACAATTGAGGTGATAAGTTTTTTCTTTATTACATACCGAGCATACGGCAATGCACTTACTTCATTTACCTCAGCTTCTGGTAATTTTTTCGAATCAGCAGAAACAGGTGAGTTGGAGACTCGAGACTTTGTCTCTTCAGTAGATATACTTACCCGAAACCTCATCAAAAGGTTCGGTTCGATGGCCAATATATCATGTGATTTTTCTGCGATTTGTTTTATGATATTTAATATACAATAACATGAAGATTCCCAAGAATACATCAAAACTGATCATTAAAATATTAATGATTTTATTTATGACTTCCGAATAAATTTCAATTCTAATTTGTAAATCGACGATTTCGGAATTTTGATTCATACATAATTCTCAATGCTTGCTTGCAAGATGTTTCTGATGATATTACCCTAATACCAGGTTCACATAAACGTCTATAATAATTTCTGTCGCATTCTGAAATTGTCTGGTTCGTTTCTAATATAATGATAAAATTAATTTTATAATAATTAATTAATAATAGTAATAATAATTAATAAAATAAATAATCACAAACCTAATAAATAATTTTCTACCTTTACAATTACTGCATCTTTAATAAGCCAAAAAATATAAAACAATATACATAAGAAGGTTGCGAACATGATTGCTCGAAAGATTTTAGGTGCGCTCCAATAGTCTTCTTTTTTTTTTTTAGAAAAAAAAAAGTAAACGAATTAATTACATAATTACTGGTTTGATCTTAAAACTCACCTATCAGTCATATATAAAATATTCCGTAAGATATTACGCGAATTTGAATAAACAGTTGTCATTGGTATCTCGCGTTCTTCTTTTCGGCGTAATTCTGGAAATCGAATTCGGAATTGGACGTTCCTTTTTTTTTTCTTAATTCTCTTACCTACTTGAATCCTTCGACCAGAAGGTGAATTTTTCATNACTTCCGAATAAATTTCAATTCTAATTTGTAAATCGACGATTTCGGAATTTTGATTCATACATAATTCTCAATGCTTGCTTGCAAGATGTTTCTGATGATATTACCCTAATACCAGGTTCACATAAACGTCTATAATAATTTCTGTCGCATTCTGAAATTGTCTGGTTCGTTTCTAATATAATGATAAAATTAATTTTATAATAATTAATTAATAATAGTAATAATAATTAATAAAATAAATAATCACAAACCTAATAAATAATTTTCTACCTTTACAATTACTGCATCTTTAATAAGCCAAAAAATATAAAACAATATACATAAGAAGGTTGCGAACATGATTGCTCGAAAGATTTTAGGTGCGCTCCAATAGTCTTCTTTTTTTTTTTTAGAAAAAAAAAAGTAAACGAATTAATTACATAATTACTGGTTTGATCTTAAAACTCACCTATCAGTCATATATAAAATATTCCGTAAGATATTACGCGAATTTGAATAAACAGTTGTCATTGGTATCTCGCGTTCTTCTTTTCGGCGTAATTCTGGAAATCGAATTCGGAATTGGACGTTCCTTTTTTTTTTCTTAATTCTCTTACCTACTTGAATCCTTCGACCAGAAGGTGAATTTTTCATATTTATTTATGAGATATAAAAAACAGAAATTTGCAAAAAGAAAAAAAGATCGAGAGCGCGAATTAACTGGAGCGAAGAATTTCTCTGATTGGTTTTCAGATCACGTGATTTACATGAAATGAATGTAATTGGTGAAAAAATATAAATAATATTATTTCAACTCAAAAAATAAAACGCGGTATATTTTAAAGAATGGCTAAAAAAAAATTTGGGACTATGTGGTAAAGAACTGTACTTAAAGCATAATCAAATTAAAAATAATTAATGAAAAAATAAATCAAAATATATTCAAAAACCAAGAAAGAAGTACCCCTATCTATATCAGAAAAAAAAGATAAAAAAAATAAAGGCATATTATCTCAACACGTTAGAAATAGAAGTTGATTCCAGATACCTTCCCATCAAATATCATACAGTACATATTCCAAAATTAGGATTATGTGATGCTTGCAAACTTCCGTTAGAAAATAATAATACATTTGTAGTCATGGATATCATTTAATTTGTTATCCCAGAAGGTGTAAATTTTTATAAGATAAACAAATAGATATATCTTCATTACTAGTAGTAGCAATTAATAATATAGAAAACTGGTAAAAAATATAAAAGACAAAATAAAATAATAAAAATATATTTTTTTAACCTTTTTCATAAACTTCATCTCTAATGTAACCTACTTAAATCGACAGATGCTATTTTTTAAAAAAATACTTGCGAAGAAACAAAAATATTTTAAAAAAAAAAAAATAATTAAAAAATATATTATTCTATTTTTCATAAAAATTTAACACATATTATCTTTAAATTCGCCCTCTAAGATATTTCACGCAGCCATTTGATGTCTATGAAAATCACGTTCGAAAAGCAGTAGAAGAATACTCTGGTAATATATCATGGCACATGGTTTCGTCTATCAATAACGAGATCATCAAAAGGGATTCTATATTTCTACGCACTATAGTCACGGATATTTCTCTGTCTTTCATGTGATAATTAGCCAATTATAATTAATTATTACAATAAATCATTGGTTATTTGTAAATCTACTCATTTTGGATTTTTTCTCATTTTCTGGTTATTTAGATATTTGTTTTTAAAGATTCACAAATGACGTAGCGCGACAGTCAGACATCTTGTGTTACACAACGGTCATTTTTTCTGTACCCCACTTTTTTTTAGGTTATACACAGGGTTAACTGGTTAACGCGATTTATCATCATTAACAACGCGATTTATTAACATATAAAACACGATTTAATAAGATCTTTAAGTTTTCCTTAAAAAAAATGGGTTCATCAAAAGATAAAGATCAAGAAATTCTTTTAAGTCACGAACAAGAATTACAACCGCAAACCTTAGTGGTCGATGATAATCATGCGGAATCTAGTAGATCTGCAAGTATTAAAACAAGAAAGCATAAGTTTGATGATGAATTTCCCGAAGATTCTTTAGATATATTACTAGATGGTACAAGCAAAAATAATGGAAATAATCAAGATGATAGAGGTAATAGATGCGATATATTATTTTAAATTATCTTTAATATTATAAATATATATTGACATTTCTAATTTCCATAATTCATAGAAATAAAAAAGCCAAGAAGAGAAGATACTCTTGATAATATTGTTGATTTCAATGAATTATCAATTTTCGATAATAATAATAATAATAATAATAATGATAATAATAATAGTAATAATGATAATAATAATACAAATAATAATACGAATAACAATAATTGTAATAACAATAATACGAATAACAATAATACGAATAACAATAATTTCAATAATGATAATTATAATAATGATAACGACAACAATGATAATAATAATGATGATTATAATAATGATGATTGTAATAATTATAATGATGATGATTTTTCATATTTTTTTCAAAGTGATCAAAATGAAGAAGAATTAGAATTTCTTTCCATGACATTATCATCTGGTCAACATTTCCGATTTCCGATGAAAAAAAAAAATATTTCTTTTGGTAGAAGTAATAATTTTATTAATAATAATCATAATGTAAGAAAGAGAGATAATTTATTCTTATTAAAAATTAATTTTTCATTAAAATTAATTAATTCTATTTAATTATCATCCTTTATTATTATTATTATTATTATTATTATTATTATTTATTATTTATTAGAGAAGACTACTTGGGAAATCGATATATCGTATGATTGATGAAATCCATCAAGAAAAGGCACGAATACTTCTTGGGTAGTTAATAATAATAATAATAATAATAATATTTTGAATACATATTATTATTATTATAGATATATATTATATTTATTATATTATATAAAAATAATAAATAAACACAAAGTTTAGAAAAAGGTCAAGAGAAAGAAAAGAATCGAAAGATGAATATTGATAATCAAACCAAAACTACTTCTTCGACTTCTTCTCAATCTTGGACAGAAAAATATCGACCTAAACATTATACTGATTTAGTGGGAGATGAGGTAACGAAATTTTTATGTAATTATTGTAATTATAACAAATCCTAATTAACTGTAATAATAATAACAATTCTAATAATAATAATAATTATTATTATTATTCTAATATTATATTAAGTAGAATGTAAATCGGGATGTAATGAAATGGTTAATTCAATGGAATCATTGCGTATTTGATAGAAAAGAGACGACATATGATAAAGAAATCAATGAAAAAAATGGACAGGTAAATATTTATTAATTATTATTTATTATTATTATTTATTATTATTATTATTATTATTGGCGGTATGATTCCGGAAGTATTTCACATAATAAATATATTTACAATCCTTACGTAATTCTCTTAGTATCAAGACAAATGGAATCGACCGGAAAAAAAGGTAATAAATGTGAATTCATGAACGATATACTTTTAATAATTAATCTAATTTAATCTAATTTATTATTATTATGTAGGTTTTAATGTTAACAGGACCACCTGGGTATGGAAAGACCACTTTGGCACATGTCGTGGCACGTCATTGTGGTTATGATGTATTGGAGATAAATGCTAGGTTAATCATTTTATTTTGATTTATTTTATGATTATAATAATTATTGAATATTAATAATTTATTAATCTATGTATTAATAATGTATTAATAATATATTAATAATAATAATATAATAATAATAATATTATTATTATTATAGTGACGATCGAACAGGACAAGTTATTAAAAGTAAAATTACCAATGCATTGGAAATACATTCTATTAATCAAAATAAAAAACCTATTTTAATTATTATTGATGAGATTGATGGAGTTTCTAGTAGTGGAGAAGAGGTTATTATTATTATTATTATTATTGTTATTATTATTATTATTATCATTATTATTATTAGTTAATTAATTAAAGAATTTATTATTGAATATCTTTTTATTTTATTTTTGTTTTATTTATTTAGAATTTCATTAAGTTACTTGTAGATTTAATTGATATAGAAAAGCCACAAAGTTCAAATCCTGCTATCGTTAAAAAAGGAATTAAAGGAATTAAGACAAGTAAATATAAATAATAATAATATTATTGTTATTATTTAATATTTAAATATTTAATATAATCATTTTAATTAATATTATTTTACATTTCTAGATAAAAAACAAAGGAATATCAAGAGAAAACAGTTGTTACGACCTATCATTTGTATTTGTAATGATCAGTATGTATTCTTATTAGATTATTTTATTTTTATATAATTTTATAGAATTTTATAGAATTTTATATGATTTTATATTAATTAGGTATGCACCAGTTTTACGTCCACTTCGAAATCATGCCAAAGTGGTCCAATTAAAAAAATCAAATAATAATAGATTAACAAAGAGATTGATGCAAATATGTGAACGTGAAAATTTATCAGCTGATATGTCCGCTTTATTTTTCTTAGCAGAATCTACGGAAGGTGATCTGAGAAATTGTTTAACTATTTTACAGGTATAAAAAAATATTTTGAGATTATTTGATTTATTTATTTATTATTTTAATTACTAATTATTTTATTTGTTTTTATTAGTTTATCAATCAAAATTTTAATTCCGTAACTAAAGAAACAATAATGGAATCAAATATTGGTCAAAAGAATTTCAATAAATCATTATTTGCGATATGGGAAGAAATCTTTATGTTAAGAAGTGCAAGAAATAAATTAAGCGAAAAAAATTTCATGACAAAATCTTCTTCTTCTGGTGACTTATTAAATAACAACAACGCAACTCAATACGTTGAACATTTAGCATCTGTAATAAATTCTAATGGTGAATATGATAAATTATTTCAAGGTAACTTTTAACTCCAAATTTTGTGTTTACATATAATAATAATAATATATATATATATATATATATATATATAT
>PQFF01000006.1:45307-85069 GCA_003547095.1 Diversispora epigaea | reverse complement strand
ATATATATATATATATATATATATATATATATTTATATTTATTTTTATTTTATTTTTATTTTTTATTTTTATTAAAAAAAAAAAGGATGTTTTGAGAATTTCCTTAAAATGAAGATTCACGATTCCAAATATAAACTTGAACAAAATATTGAATGGTTGAATTTTTATGATCAAATAAATTATCGAACAAATTCTCAACAATCATTTGAATTACTTTGTTATATCCCTTACCCTTTGATAAATTTTTATCGATTATTTGCGGGAAGTGTTCGACCTTATATTGATTATCCTAAAAGAGATTATGAGGTGAGGTATTTCTTGATATTTATTTTAATATATATTTCTTCGGTATTTTATTTATTTATTTATTTCTTTTAATTAGAATTACGTAGCAAAACAAGCAAATGAAAATTTAATTGCTTGTTCGTATAATGGAATTCCATCACATTATCGAGTAAAGTTAAATAAAAGTTTATTCCCTACTGAATTAATTTCTTATTTGATGAGAATTATTTATTCAAATGTTGAGAATGTTGAAATGGTATTTCTCTCTTTTCTTTTCTTTTTCTTTTCTCTCTCTCTTTATTTTTGAGAGATGATAATAAGTAATAATTTATAATTGTTAATAATTATTATAATTAATAATTATAATAATGGTTTAAACAGGATCAAACTTCGATGTTACCTTCAAATACAAAATTATCTCGAGTGGTTGATATAATGATTTTCTTTAATTTGAAATTTGTTCAGAAAAGAATGGATAATGGAAAATTTTTACTTAAACTTGAACCGTAAGAATAAATTTATTATTATTATTATTATTATTATTATTATTGTTATTATGATTATTATTATTTATGATTTTTAATACGATTATTATTATCGTTATTGTTATTTTTATAGACCAATCGATGAACTTATATTATCTTTTCGTAATTTACCGAAGATGATGTCGTTAATTAGTCGCGAAAAGTCCAAACAGTTGATATCAAAAGAAGTAAATAAATAAATAATAATAATAATAATAATAATAATAATAATTATTATTATTATTATTATCATCATAATTATTATTATTATTATATTCACCTTTTTTCTTATGTATATTAATTTCGTTTTTATTTATTTATTTCATTTATTATAGATTGAGACAAGGATAGAAAGCATCGCGTTTCAAAAAAAATTATTAAATAACAACAATAGTAATAATAACAGTAATAGTAATAATAATAACAAAATCGTTCAAATTTCACCGTTACCGATAAATAAGGTTTGATCATTTCGTTTATTTATATTAATGTTTCAGAATTTTTTATAATTTTCATGCATGTTTATTTATGTTTATTCATTTTATTCATTCATTTTAATTCATTTTATTTTATTTATATTAATTATTTGTTTATTTATATTATTTATTTGTTTGTTTGTTTGTTTTATGATTTAATTTTGATAAATTTTAATTTAATTTTGATAAATTTTAATTTAATTTTGATAGATTTTAATTTAATTTTGATAAATTTTAATTTAATTTTGATAAATTTTAATTTAATTTTGTTTTTATCATTTAATTTTATTTTATCATTTAAATTTGATTTTTATAAATCAATTAATATTATTTTATTTTTTATAATTTATAAAATTATAGCAATTACAATTAGATTTCTTTGGTAGACCGAAGATTGATAACGAGATAAGAACAAATACTGAATTAGGTATGTAATATATATATATATATTTATTTATTTGTATGATAATTTTAACATTTTAAATAATTTCTCCAATCTCTCTTTGTTTATAGACTTTAAAATTATTAATGCACCTAAAATTTGGTACATACATCACGAAGGTACTTCAAGAGCAGTTAGGACAAAGTTGAAATTAAGAGATTTTTTGTGACATGTATTATCACATTTCATATATCACGTATCACATATGTATATATAAGGAATTATGAATAATAATGATTATAATGTTTATAATGTTGGAATTTTGATTTTTATTGTTTTTATTGTTTTTTAAATAATTTCCTTTTTTTTATAAATATATATTTTTTTCGTTTCGAATCCAGAATTATATATATAAAACATTGAAAAAAAAGACTATTTACATTTTTTTTTCCGGACAAGAAATAATAAGAATAACAATAACAATGATGATAATAATAATAATAGTAGAGTAATAATCATACTAATAAATAATAATAATGATGAATGATGATTAATAGTAATATGCAACTCGAAGAATATTTTTCTTTAATGTTGAAGTGATGTAAAAAATTTGATTGCACTGCAAATAATAAATTTTTTTTTGGGGGTAAAAAATAATGTCAAATGTCAAATGTCAATTTTTTTTTTAAAAGAATGCCGTTCGAGGTGTTTTTCCTAACGGTTCGATTCCTTCCATATCCATCATATCATCTTTTCTCCTTAAATCAAATTCGGTGATCGCACCAGTATTACTTTTTATTCCTAATACTAATTCTTCAACTCTCATCAATTCCGCCACGAAACCAATATTTGGACATATCCCACTTCTTCGTTCCATCACGTAATCATAGGCATGCCTCAACGTCCAGTGACGTGATTTTATTAGAAATGCTAAAACCGCAGTAACTGAACGTGATTTTCCGGCTTTGCAATGAACATATATAGGAGTTTGATCTTTTTCAGCTTGTTCTATTTAATAACAATAAAGAGAGAAATTAATATAATTAATATATGTAAATATTAAATAATAATAATAATAATAATAATAATAATAATAATAATAATAATAATAATAATAATAATAATAATAATAATGAAGAGATAAATAAATAATAAATAATAAATAATAAATACATACCAATAAAATCAACCGCAACTTTTAATCCACTTTCAACATCTTCTTCAACGGAATCTTTTACATTTAATTTAAGATATTGATCAAATTTTTCATTTAAACCAAGATTATCCACACATTCGAAAGCCATATTTAAGATTCGTTTAACTCCTTTTGATTCAAGTTCTTCAAGTTCTTCCTTTTTAGAAATTTCTGGACCCAAATAAAGGAAATCAGGAATAATGGTTGAAACCACGAATGAAATTTCGGGATGAGTTAAAGGTGGAGGGGTACTAGGTGAATCAAGACAATCTGGTAAATTATTGGTCTTCACGAATTGATTAGGATATAATGATAATGGTTCACTCATCCTTCTTTCATTAGTAGTGGATGGAGGAAATAAATATTGTAACCCATTTGAAGGACGTCTTCCTCTTGGAATTTCATCTTGTTTCATTATAGGTGAGTCTGATGATTGTGATGATTGTGATGATGCTGATTGCGATGATGATGATTGAGATGATGATTGCGATGATGATTGCTGTTGTTTATTATTACTTTCTTCACCTTGAATTTCCGAATTATTTTTATCACTACGTTTACGTCTTAATGAACTTCGTTCCGTGTTTACAGAAAATAATGAATCTCTACGAACCAATCCTCCGGTTGGTTGTAATTGTTGTTGTTGTTGTCCTTCTAAACATTCCATTGTTGTACCATCTGATTCATTTCCATTTCCATTATTTGAAAAAACCGAACCAACTTCTGATCCGGCAATAATGAATTTTCTTTTTTGATCCCATAAACGAAATGCTTCAAATCCTCCTTTAAGCCAATAAACTCTTCCTCGATTTTGAACTTCATTATTATTATTGTTGTTGTTGTTGTTATTATTATTATTTTCATTAATATTTTCAGTTGATGAATTATTATTATGATAACTTAACATGGCTCTTTCCAAAACACTTAATAAAGTCCACCCAGGACTAACTTTATCAGTTTCATCCATTGACTCATCAAAAATTATTATGTCATGATAAAATTTTCCTCCATCCTCTTGTATCCGGTCAAGATATTGATCTCTACTTTCCGGTGTGGTGATAAATGAATCCAGAGAAAAATTACTCATATTACCACGATGATATCTTTTTATAAGTAATGTTGGTAAATTTACATTAAATGATTCACAAATATGTTCACCTTGATATAATGCCAAATTACGTACATCAATTAAAACAGGTTTAGGTCGATAATTATTATTATTATTATTATTATATGATGATGATGATGGAGGTTTATTTTCATCATAAATTGGATGAGAAAACATTTCACTCTGATCATTATTATTTAAAGCTATTTTACGTAATCTTTCGGATAATTCGGCTGGTGTAATTGGTAAAGCTTTTCTACATGAGGATGTAGATTTGGGAGGTTTCAAATTAAATATTCCTAATTTTGAAGGTAATTTTGGTGTGGATGATGTTTGAGGTGTTGTAATATTTGATAAGGAAAATGGTGACTTTCCAAATAAAAATGATGGTTTCGAATTATTATTATTATTTGTTGTTGTTGTTGTCGTTGGTGATGATAATGAACATGAATTATTATTATTATTATTATTATTATTATTATTATTATTATTATTATTATTATTATTATTATTAGAATTATTGGAACTATTAAAATTATTGGAATTGGAATTGTTAGGAGTAAGATGATATGATGCAGCTGCCGCAACTACTGGACTAGTTGGACTTTCTGATCGTTTACGAATTGATCCACTACTTCCTTTACGATGTAATAATTTTGGGGATTTTGGAGGTTTGGGTGATTGAGGTGAGATAACAGATTTGGGTGAAATAACAGATTTTGGTGAAGTAACAGATTTTGGTGATTTTGGTGATTTAGGTGAATAATAATAATTACTATTATTATGATTATTATTAGATAATGATGATGATGATAATACTGATAATGATGATGATGATGATGATTTGGGAAATTTTAAAGAAGATTTATTACGTCCAGTAATTGAAGTTCTTTGAAAAGCTGCAGTTAAAGCCGTGATGGGCTTTAGGACAAATCTCTTCGTGGGACTTTGAGGAGTTCTAGGTGAAGGTAATTCCAAGAAAGGATCCGGACTAACGGGTGAAGCTGCTGTGACCGTTGGAGAAGGAGGTGGAATGATTACCGGTGCAGGAATTTTGGATAACCTCCTTTTACGATAAACTGCCATTTTTAAAGTATTATCAAGAAATCCACCACTCTTTTCTGATGAATAATTTGTTGGGTGATTTTCGTTATTAATATTATTATTATTGAAATTGTTGTTGTTGTTGTTGTTGTTGTTATTATAATTATTATTATAATTGTTATTATAATTATTATAATTATTGTTGTTGTTATTATAATTATTATAATTATTATTGTTATTATTGTTGTTATTATTATTACTAATATCAGGAATAGGTTCAGGATGTACAGAAGATAGTGATGTTGAAGTGGTAATTGAATTCATTGGTAATTTCTTTTTTTTTTGAATTTTTTTTTAATTCAATAAATAAATCCTATACGTTTATAATTTATTATTATTAATAATAATAAAAAATTAAAATTTCTTTAAATAATTTCTTTTTTCGTCAAAAGAGAAAGAAAAAGCCCGATAAAAATTCGACTCAAAAAAAAAAATCAACACTAAAATTCGAGACAACTAAATTTTTTTTTATTATTTATGATTATTGTGATTGAAATTTTTTTTTTATTTTTTTTTTTTGAAGAAAAAGATTTGTATTTAAAAAAAAAAAACCTTAGTGTTTAATAGAATTCGGTGTGCTACTTATTATTATTTTTATTTTTATTTTTATTTTTATTTNACTCTTTTCTGATGAATAATTTGTTGGGTGATTTTCGTTATTAATATTATTATTATTGAAATTGTTGTTGTTGTTGTTGTTGTTGTTATTATAATTATTATTATAATTGTTATTATAATTATTATAATTATTGTTGTTGTTATTATAATTATTATAATTATTATTGTTATTATTGTTGTTATTATTATTACTAATATCAGGAATAGGTTCAGGATGTACAGAAGATAGTGATGTTGAAGTGGTAATTGAATTCATTGGTAATTTCTTTTTTTTTTGAATTTTTTTTTAATTCAATAAATAAATCCTATACGTTTATAATTTATTATTATTAATAATAATAAAAAATTAAAATTTCTTTAAATAATTTCTTTTTTCGTCAAAAGAGAAAGAAAAAGCCCGATAAAAATTCGACTCAAAAAAAAAAATCAACACTAAAATTCGAGACAACTAAATTTTTTTTTATTATTTATGATTATTGTGATTGAAATTTTTTTTTTATTTTTTTTTTTTGAAGAAAAAGATTTGTATTTAAAAAAAAAAAACCTTAGTGTTTAATAGAATTCGGTGTGCTACTTATTATTATTTTTATTTTTATTTTTATTTTTATTTTTATTTATTTTTATTTTTTATGACAATGTAGTAATTATATTATATTAATATTAAATATTATATAATGCAATATGTGTGTAGAATGATAAAATTTTTTTTTAATAAAAATAAAATAAATAAAATATATGATATATTAATATATAATACATTATAATTCTGTGATACAAATATTTCTATAAATGTAACATTTTTAAAAATAAATTCCAAAACAGAGATGATCTCGTCCTAAAATTGGATACAAGTTTTAAATAGAAACTTTAATTTTAATAATTTTTAATTAATAACTTTTAATAACTTTTAATAACTTTTAATACGTAATAACTTTAAATTATTTTAAATTATTTATTTATTATTATTATTATTATTTATTTATTATTATTATTATTATTTATTATTATTGTTATTATTATTATTATTATCCCTTTTTTTTTTCTTTATCACTTGACATAAATAATATAAATAATAAATAAATCGGTGGATACAATACTTTATTCACCTTTTATTGAAGAACTTAAAAAACTTTGCAGCAGAACGTATATAATGAATGCTAATAATATATATAAAATCTGTATACCTACATATAAAAAATACATGTACAGGATACCGACATAAATGGCGTATACCGATGCAAAAATTTGCATTAATATAATTAATATAATATATATTTTTCGTTTGTAAAAAAAAAAAAAGTAGGTGGTGGCTTTGCGTTGTATAGATGTGAGGTATTATGTGTAAGTGAGATTTTGTGGCTCTAATTCATTATCTACTGTAACTCTATAAACATTAATTTTAAAATTATAATAAATTAAAGGCTTGGTTTATAAATTAGTTAAAATAAGTAATCTAGCCTCAAATTTCACACCGTCCGCAGTAAATTTATAAATTTGAAATGAAATATTAAATAAATAATATATTAAAGTAGGTGTGGGGTAGAAGAAACGATTACTGGTGGATTACATAAATAAATAATGGAATAACTAAATATTATTAATAGATTACTCTAACCCACATTATTAATAGCCTTAATTGCCTTAATTTTAAATTAATTTTTAAAGGGTTACTAAATATTATTAATAGATTATAATTTTAAAGCTTCTATAAATATACCTAAATATTAATGGCTATATAATAATAATCATTTGATTTTTTATAGGTTTTATTCAATTTTAAAGTTTCTATAAATATATCCGATATTTATAAATATCAATTAACAAATAAGGAAAACCCAACAATCTGTAATCACGTGGTTTAGATACCTTTTTTTTTTCTTTATCGATTATTATCATTATAATCATTGTTAAAATTTTACATTAAAAAATTATCGAAAACAAAAATGGCGGCGGCTAATCCTTCTGAATTCAGTAATCCCTTGAGGAAATTTAAGTTGGTATTTTTGGGTGAACAAAGTGGTATGTTTTATTTTTTCTTAAAAAAAAAATAAACCCCCAATTTAATCAATTCAATCATATACATATGTATATGACATATACTCAAAGAAATTGTGTTCCCATCTTTCTTTTCTTTTTTTATTTTAGTCGGAAAGACATCATTAATCACACGTTTTATGTATGACACATTTGATAACACGTATCAGGTAAATAAATTAATTGTTATTATAAAGATTAATTGGTCTATCTTTTATTTTATTTCTTTTTTCAATATTTATTTTTTAAAAAAAATCTTACTGATATCTAAAGATTTTTCCCGTGGATAGGCCACCATTGGTATTGATTTTTTATCAAAAACCATGTATTTAGAAGATAGAACGGTTCGATTGCAATTATGGGATACTGCTGGACAGGTATTTAATTTGTTAATTCTTATTTATTATTTAATTAATTAATTATTTAATTATTTATTTATTTATTTATTTAATTATTATTATTGGAATTTTGTCATTTAATAGGAAAGATTCAGAAGTTTAATTCCAAGTTACATTCGAGATTCCTCGGTGGCTGTTGTAGTATATGACATCACGAGTGCGTTTTAGATTTTAGATTTTTTTTTTTAAAAAAAAAAATTTATTATTTATTTTATTTATTTATTGAAATTTCAATTATAGATCGAAATTCATTCATGAACACGGCAAAATGGATTGACGATGTTCGCGCTGAACGAGGAAATGATGTCATCATTGTGTTAGTTGGAAACAAAACAGATTTAAATGACAAAAGGTAACATTTTATATTTAATTAATTAATTAATTTATATTAATTTATTTATTAATTGTTTACTTGGTTTCTTAATTTTATTAAATTTCAATAAAAATTTCATTCCGGTTATTATTATTATTTTTTTTTAGACAAGTTACAACAGAAGAAGGGGAAAAGAAAGCCAAAGAATTTAATGTGATGTTTATCGAGACCAGTGCGAAAGCTGGTCATAATGTAAAAACTCTCTTTCGTAAAATTGCTCAAGCTTTACCTGGAATGGAAAATACAATGAATGAACCTCAAAATCAACGTAAGTCTTTATTTATTCTAATTCAATCCAATTCACTTATTTATTCTCAATTCTCAATTTGTTCTAATTTTTTTAAATTTGTGATTTTAGTAATCGATGTAAATATTAATTCTGGTGCTACAAATGCTAATGAACAATCAGCGTGTTCCTGTTAATAATAATATGTTATTTTTTTTTTTTTTAAAAAAAAAAAAAAAAAAAGAGAAAAAGAGAAAGAGGAAAAGGAAAGAAAGGGAATTATATAATTATACGTGAGAAAGGGTAATTTAGTTTATTTACTATCATTATTATATGTGTTATATGAATGAACCACTCATTATATAATAAGATCAATTAAAGTAATATTATTAGTCTATTATGAAAATAGGGAGAAAATTTTGGGAAAAAAAATTCATTATTTATACAAAACATTGAAGATAATACTCGGGTGTTTTTTTTTTTTTTTAAAAAAAAAAAAAAAACACCCGAGTATTATCTTCAATGTTTTGTATAAATAATGAATTTTTTTTCCCAAAATTTTCTCCCTATTTTCATAATAGACTAATAATATTACTTTAATTGATCTTATTATATAATGAGTGGTTCATTCATATAACACATATAATAATGATAGTAAATAAACTAAATTACCCTTTCTCACGTATAATTATATAATTCCCTTTCTTTCCTTTTCCTCTTTCTCTTTTTCTCTTTTTTTTTTCTTTCTCTTTTTTTTTCTCTCTTTTTCTTTGTCATTTTCTCTTTTCTCCTTTTCTCCTTTCTTTTCTATCAAAAGTTGTAAAAGTTGTACTATATAAATATTCTATTATTATCATTTCTTATAACAAAAGATTTAAATTTTAATTATTACTATTTGAAAATTTTGTATACAAGGTATTATTTTATTATTATTATTATTATTATATTATCTATATTAAATAATAAAATTAATAGAACATTTGTTTTATTATTATTATTATTATTATTATTATTATCATTTCTCTTTATTATTACTATTATTATTATTATTTTAAATTCAATAACTTAATACAATATATAAAAAAAAAAATAAAGTTTTAATTAATAGAAAGGTAGACTTTTTGAAATAATAAAAAAATTAGAAATAAATTTCCCTATTGCTACTGTACTGTCTTCTTTTTCCACCACCACCAAAAATTTAAAGTAGAGTATTCTCTTTATATAATGGAAATAAAATATAAACAAAAATTATAACATGATTTTTTTTTTGACTTTATAATTAATAAATCCAAGCCACATCTCATTTTGAAAAATCCCTCTCACAAATCCAAATTTGCATACTTAAAATGAACTTTTAAAAAAAATAGGAATACTTAGTAATATTGCTTAAAAAAAATATTTTAAATACTATGATTTTTTATGATAATATATAATGTAGTGTAATCAATAAACAATCAAACAGCCGCCAATTAATTCTGGTGTTCCCAAATAATATTCCTATTAATAATTTTATTATTTTTAATTGATGTTATTTTTATACTTCCTTTTGGTGGGGTAAATGATGCGATTTTAAACATACAATTGGCGTCATTTTGTTTCATACAGGATCAGATGATTCATATAGATTCTAGTTACTTCTATTGCACAGAAATTCATTCTTATATGGACTATGAGATTTAATTGTATGTTTTGGTGGTACCACCTTTTGTTATTTTTGACAATTGAAACATGTCCTCGTGGAATTAATGATATATATCAATCATTATTGTTGACAAGAATTATTTCTTCCTAATTTCGAATTTAAATAAATTATTATTATTATTATTATTATTATTATTATTATTATTATTATTATTATTATTTTAGGAAAATTTACAATTATATCTCTGATATTTATTATATTTATTATATTGATTCCAAGGTCAGAATGAATTATGAATGCTTTCGCAACTACCAATCTCCATATCTTTACGTAAATCAGCGTTGAGATAAGAATTCTGTATCTTTCATTTATTTGGCATAACTTGTTAGATTATCAATATTGAACGAAACGTATTTTTTTTTACAAAGTTACACTATTGAAAAAAAACAATATTCCTAACCAAGAAAATCTGTAGTGTTACTAAATGCCCCCTAAAAAAATATTATCTGCTTTATTACGAGAAATCTAGATACAATGTGAGTTTCATATTAAAAAAAATAAATTAGGGGGTATTCTTTGTAACCATTTTAGCCTAATTAAATTTTAATTACCTTAATTATATGACAGATAAAATTTTAAATATAACGTTAAAAAAATATATTGTTCGCTCGCGATTTAGGCAACAGGGAGTGATTCTCTAACTGTGTTCCGATAGAAAAAGCTTTGACCCTTTGGATCTTAATCCAGAATCACAATGTAAATATGATTATTTATTTATTTATTTTAATTTTAACGTATGCATTTATATTTTGATGGAAATTATTAAGATGTAATTTAAAATCTTTCTTTGGAAATTAATTACAATACTGTATAGTAATATCGAAATCAAAATATTATTTAATAAAAATTGTACGATAAACAAGTTAAAGAGGGGGGTTTTTTTTTAATTATAAACTCGATCTTTTATAAGAATAGTTGGATAATTTCTCAATTTCAAAATTCTTTAAACGTTTGACATAATTACACAAATATGAGAAATATGAGTGATGAAACAGTTTTCCTGGATTATCAACTATCAGTGGTTGTAGTACGATCTTTTTTAACTTGTCATTCTCATGTCATACAAACAATCATTGTTTAAGTTTGGGAATACTGACACCAAGTTGAGAGTAGTGTAATATTATTATTCTTCATTTATTATCTGTTAGCAATTGTATCATTTGTTGTGTTGTTTGTTTTTTTTACATAAATAAAATTTATTTTACTTCAACTTTACTTATTAAGATAGAGATCTTTTATCCTAACAATATCGTTTCCTGTTTTTTGATATTCTTTTTAATGTAAAATCCATTTTCATTCTTCTCATTCTTGATGAATAATCTCAAACAATTACAATCCTCAATATGAAATGTTTTTTTTTTGAGGTGACAATATTACAACATTTAATGAATTCATTTCTTTGCTAATTAATTTAGCCAGTTTTAGTTAAAAAAAAAAATAAGGTTACGTTGCGCGAATTCAGAGTTTTAAATTCTGCAAATAAATTTAATTAGAACCTGCATAATTAATTTTGATTTGATTTGAAAAATTATATTTACATTTAGTGGTGATGATTTATAATCTAATTGTGCAACTGGTGAAAATTTGTTCGTGAAATAACAATGATTTCTATCACACACTCAAAATACAAATAGTACTAATTATAATATTAATTTCAGTACAATACTAATTATAGCTCATAAATAAAATGTTTTAAAAATAAAATATTTCAAAGTATTAAAGAAAGAAAAAAAAATTTTTTTTTTTTAAAAAAAAAAGAAAACAATTAAAAGAATAACGCTAATCACTCTCGTTTCACTCTTCGTTTCATTCTCGATTCATTATTGATTCATTATTGAGCATAAACTCCTCTCCAACTACTACCATCAGTTTCCATTCTTTCAAGTAAAGCTTCTTTATTTGAGATAAAAATTTCATTCATTCGTTGAACAGGAATCGATTCTAATGGATCAGTAATGGATTGTTGTAAATTTGGAGGTTGAGTTGGTGTCACAGGAGTATTAACTACTGGTGTGGTTGGTACATAATTACCTCCATAAGAAGTGGTAGTAGGAGTGGAAGTTGTCATCCCTCCGAGAGGATTGTAAGGACTCGCTTGTGGTGGACTGAACAATATATATACAATAATAATTCAAACACACCGTAATTTTTATCGTTAGTATAATTGTTCTTCAAATTTTCTCCATTGAGAACTATTTACCGGTACGATCCCACAACAGTTTTATCATTTTGTGATCTTCCCCAAGATAACCGAACTCGTGAATTACCTAATAATCAAAATTATTAATTAAAACAAAATAAATTTTAATCTGAATAAAATGATAGCCAATATTTAATGTATTAACCGATTGGATAATGTTGCATTTGGTTGATTGCCATTTCGGCACTTTGTCGATGAACAAATTGAACAAAACCACAGCCTTTACCAGGTGGAATTTTAACATATGTAATTTCCCCAAATCCTTGAAAATAACTATAATAAAATGTATATATATATTATAAAGCATATAATAAAGCATATAATAAAGAATATATCATAAAAGAATATTATAAAGTATATTATGAAAGTATAATTATAAAAAATATATATATATATATAAAAAATAAAATATTTTATGAAAATAAAAAGGTATAAAAAACATATATAAGAAGATGCTTTATATTTTTGTATGGTAATAAATATATATATAATTTAAAAAATAAATCATTTGAATGATTTGTACCTTCTAAGTTCTTCTTCACTATTAATTCCCGATAATCCTCCAACAAAAACCGTAGTATTATTCGGATCATTATATTGATTTAAAACCACCGTATTTTGTTGAGTTGGTGGTTGGAAAAAGTTGCCTTGTAATCCGGCCTTATTTTTCGGCGTAGCGGTAGAAATTCGCATCGGTCGATTTCCACAAAAAGATCCTTGCATTTCTATAAGGGCTCGTTGTTGTTCGGCCTCTTCTGCAAAACGAACAAAGCCATATCCTATTATAAGTAAAATAATAAGTATAATAATAAGTATAATAATAAGTATTAGAAATGATTAATATTGTAATAATAATTATAATAATAATTATAATAATAATTATAATAATAATTACGCATATGTTATACAACTTACCGCGAGACATTCCTGTCATTGGATCTGTCATAATTTTGGCAGATTTACAAGAAGGATATCTTTGCTGAAAAACAGACTACAGAATTTCATAATACAATTTCATCATAATAAAATTTCATATAATTTCAAAAATTAAAGGATCAATAATAAATGAATAAATCTTTATTATTACCACTAACATCCATTCAGTCACTTCGGGTCCTAAATCTCCAACAAAGATCGAAAACTCTGGTCCACGATCATCCCGGCTCCAAGTTTGATGAAGACGAATAAAATTTTGCAAAAAAAAAGTGACAAAAATGTTAGGCGAGGGATAACTTTTTTTTTAAAAAAAAAAACAAAATGATTATTTGAGAAAATTTTTAGGTGCTTACTTCCTATCAGTTAACCCACCTCCCGATGCCCAATTGAGTTTGAACATCCTATTGGTACCGGGGATGGGTGAACCATTTACTGTACTGAGAGCCTTTACTGCCGCCGCATTACTTACAAAATCTACAAAGCAATAACCAGCATTTGCTCTATTATGCCGTTTTTTTTTTAAATAATATTTTAAAAAAAAAAAAATGTTAAAAAGATCTTATTTATAAATGTAACTATAGATGTACACTGAAAATATAAAATATTTATCATTTACCCTGTAAACTTATCCCGAATGAATTTAACGTTGACGTTCTCCCCTAGTTGATACCAAACTTGCCTTATGTAGTTCTCATCCATCCAAGGTTCAAGTTCGCCCATCCTATATATTTCAGCAAAGAAAAAAANTCCAACAAAGATCGAAAACTCTGGTCCACGATCATCCCGGCTCCAAGTTTGATGAAGACGAATAAAATTTTGCAAAAAAAAAGTGACAAAAATGTTAGGCGAGGGATAACTTTTTTTTTAAAAAAAAAAACAAAATGATTATTTGAGAAAATTTTTAGGTGCTTACTTCCTATCAGTTAACCCACCTCCCGATGCCCAATTGAGTTTGAACATCCTATTGGTACCGGGGATGGGTGAACCATTTACTGTACTGAGAGCCTTTACTGCCGCCGCATTACTTACAAAATCTACAAAGCAATAACCAGCATTTGCTCTATTATGCCGTTTTTTTTTTAAATAATATTTTAAAAAAAAAAAAATGTTAAAAAGATCTTATTTATAAATGTAACTATAGATGTACACTGAAAATATAAAATATTTATCATTTACCCTGTAAACTTATCCCGAATGAATTTAACGTTGACGTTCTCCCCTAGTTGATACCAAACTTGCCTTATGTAGTTCTCATCCATCCAAGGTTCAAGTTCGCCCATCCTATATATTTCAGCAAAGAAAAAAAAGGTTTGTATATTTCACCGAAATTTAGTAATAGATCAAAAGATTGTGACTTCTTTCTCGTTAATAAAAGACAGATTTAAAAAAAAAAAACTTACCATAAAGTTGTTTTACTGTCTACACCGCTACCATATTGCTGTTGCTGTTGTTGTTGCTGTTGTTGTTGTTGCTGTTGTTGTTGCTGGTGATATTGATCATACTGAAAAGCCATTTTCAAATTATATATTATCAAAAAAATCACAATCTTTACAATCAAAATTGTGTCGCGGCCAATAGTTCAATAAATTTATGTACATATAGATCAAACGCCACTCAACGTTCTTATTTGGTATCAAAAATCAAAAATTTGAATATTTTCATGTGACTTGAATTTATTATATATATATATAATTTTCAAGAGTTACCCCGTTGTAAATTTAACAACACCAAATACATCTTTTTCTACACACTTTTTCCTTAATTATTATTAATCTATTGAGACTTTTAAGATTTTGACTAGTGTGGAAATGGAATGGGAATGCGCTTTTTCTTCCGAGTCACATGCCAAGTTTTTATATATCTGAAGTTTATTGCGAATTTACATAGAATAAAGTTATGTGGTACAGACAAAAACTTTCTAAAAAGGATTATTAGCTTTCTTATGTATTAAAATTTTCAACCGATATTAACTATGTATACTATTTAAACTCTCATTAATCACATCTTCTTTGCGTGATTTATCTGGTGTTATAAATGTTAATGAATAAAGAGTTTTACAATATCATAAAGCGATTAACAGTAGTTTATGTCGTTTCGTTTTTTCATGTATAGCAACGCTTCGAATTTCTCGCTAACAATAGCAGATTAAGATGACATTGTAAATGCTCATATCATATCATATCATATCATATCCTGTAATAAGTTAAAGTCAAAGCATACCTTATTTACTCGATCCTTAATAACTAGTTCTGATGGTTTTCTTATAATGAAGTATTTACAGAATCATTATTACAATTCTTAGATATAACAATAAAAAAAAAAGGAAAATCCTTTATAAATAATTTAATTGTTTGCTGAACGCGAATGTTATGATGGGACCTAAAGATCCAGACCATAACACTGTAATATGCTCTCATAAAAAAATTTAACCTCTAAAGCCTTCAGCATGATAATTACTCGTAATAATTACGACCATTCACTGGAAGAATATCAAGTTCGAAATGCAATGATCGATGTTGTGCATCCATGCGTTTTTCCGATAAAACAGACATCCCAATCGTCTAAGCTCCATGAGTTTGGGTCATGGTTCCAGTATTCTGGAAAGAGAGACCGAGGTCTCTTTAAAATTCCGTTAGAGGAGACATTATATATCTTGTATAACATAAACTCGTGTAACCATGATTTTTTCACAGTAAGCTTTAACATTAATATTAGATTTTTAATAGAAATATTAATTTAATGTAAAAAAATCAAAATAAAATCAATTGTATAACCAAGATTTAAAAAATTAAAAATAATGATTATTTTATAAGCATTAATACATTTAATAATTACATAATTACATACAACCTTTATGAAAAAATAAAAACAACAAACAATTATTATCAAAAATTTTTATAAATTTAATGAGTTGGGTGTTTTTTCATAAACTTTGGATTTTTCAAAGATGCTAATTTAAAAAATTCATTTCCTTTTTGTTCATCTCTTTCCACTCCTAATTTTCCATTAAGATAAATATCACCTAGATTATAAAGAGCAGTTTCACTTCCTCCATCAGCTGCTTTTTTCATATATTTTAAAATACTTTCATAATTTTCCGAATTACCATTACTAATATTAAGATTAATTAATCCACTTGCATATCGAAGTTGTGCATCAGGAACACCATCATCTGCTGCTAATTTTAGCCATTTTAAACCTTCATTTACATCCTTTCCTACATAAAGTCCTTTCTCAAGATAATAACCTTTCCAATATTTTGCCAAACTAAGTCCTAAATTAGCATGTTCATCAAAACATTCCCAAGCGTCCTTGAATCGCTTTTCTCTATGTGCTTTAATTCCATCCTCAAATGGTCTGACAATTGAAAATGTTGGTACATTATCAAGGAAACAATCATCACAATCAGGTAATTTTTCAGGATCAAGGTCAAAATGAGAAGACAAACTAGAAGATCTTTGTTTAGTTAATTCCAAATCTGGAATAAAATCGTTGGTATCGCCTTTAGGAGAAATCCGTGGGGAAGCCAATGACTCACTATTTACTAAATTAGAGAGTAGCTTTAAAATTTCGGGATATGATAAACGTAATTCTGGATCATCATCCCATGCTATATTTAAAATTATTAAAAAATAAAATGTTAAATAAATACTGTAAATTGTGATGATATATATTAAACGTATTATTTATTACTTTGTTTAATAAGTTTGGTCAATTCCAGTAAAATCATATTTGAATTAAGTTGAGTTGATAGTTCTTCTCTTTTCTTGCTTTTAACATGTTCTTGTATTTCTTTAAAAGACTTATCTTTGTATGGAACCTTTTCATTAATAAGTTCCCAAACTAGCATCCCAAAACTAGATTTTTAAATTTTATTAAATATATTAAATATATACTAAAAACATATATATTTAAAAAAAAAAGGAAAAAAATTACCTAAATATTTCACATTTATAGTCGTATCGCGACCCACGCATTTTTTCAGGTGCTAACCAACGAACATAATCATTTAAACCTGAAAATGACGTAGTTTCTCCTTTAATTTCACGTGACATTTCAAAATTTGTTATTTTTACATCAAGAACAGGATTTTCGGTGACCTATTATATAAATAGATTATTAAATTAAATTGGATTTATTGAAATAATATATATATATATATATTGTATCTACTTACCAAAATATTCTCACATCGGACATCATGATGAAGAATTCCACTGTTAAATATAAAAGAAAGACCCACGAATATATTCGAGATAAATCGTAACTTTGTATGTAAGGGAATATTACATTGTTCATAAACTTCCTTTAGACTTCCATGTTCCGCCCAATCAAAAACCATGTAATCATCTTTGTCTATCTTTGTAAGACCATAAAAAGTAATAATATTAGGACATGTTCCTAATAAACCGAGTATAACCAATTGTGTTTGAATACTCCGAGATCCAGCTGTTGAATTTTTCTCAATAGCCTGAACTTTTTTTCGTGCCACTTGCAATGTTCCACGGTAAATTCTTTTCACAATGGTTCTTTCCGATCCTCTTACATTGTCGGGTTTGGTTTCTGGATCTGTAAGTTCGTAATCTTCTACAGTAAGAAATTTAATTTCACCAGAATTTAATTTTTGGGAGTTTAATTGTTCCGATAAAATATTTATCTGTTGCGAAATATTTTTCATTCCATCTGAAACTTCGCTCATTGCCTATTTATAATTTAATAGATACTTTAATCAAAATAATAATTACAAAAGAAAAAATTAAAATAATGAATTTAATAAATAATATATACCCATCCTAACAAATTAAGTTCATTTAATATTTGCTCATTCTCTTCTTCTCTTTGTTCTTCCGAAATCATATAAACTGAAAATTGCAAATCTTTGCAAACATCTTCAAATTCTTTAATATTTTTATCATATGCTGCTTTAACGGCATTAGCATTTAAATGTTTTTGAAACACTGATTGTTGTGTTACATCTTTAGCAAATACTTTAATATTTTTCAGTACATTGGTAAATCTTACCCATGCAAGATAATAATCTTTGTTGCGAAATTTCGCTGCATTTTCTTGCTTTTTACGTTTTAAAGACTTAGTAGCCTGTTCAACAACCTCAATACGATCTATCAAAGCTCCACACATTTTTTTATTGCATTTTGCATTATCATAAATGGTGTACAAACTCTCCATGACTTTTTCAACGGTACCAAATAAAGGAATAAATGGTTCAATGACATCGCTGACTATCGACATTGCATTGCCGACGTGACCGAGCATCGATTCGCCAGCGCTAGGCATACCGTAGTCACCAGTCAAATGCAACTCGTCAGTTTCATCAATATTTGTTTTTTTATCGTTTTTAGACATATTTGGAACGAGTATTCTAGCGATATATCATATAACGAAAATTTCTAAATATTGGTTCAAATTATGAAAATTTGTTAATATTATAAAAATTTCAGTAACAATAAATTCATAAAAAAATATGAACGAAAAAAAATTATCAATTTACAAAGTCGTGAAATTAATAGAACTTCAATGTGTTTGGGTAATACGAAAAGTTTTTTTTTAATTCCATTATTGGATTTAAATGACGAATTTGTTCAAATGATTTCTTTATTAACAAAAAATTAGGTACGAGACAAATGAACAACGAGAGCCTAACCTAATAATATTGTGTTATTTAATTAGCGGTCACGGATTAGCATTCAGACCCTGTCCGTCCGTAGTTAATATTTTTGTATAACCCGAAAATACTTTTTTTCGTCGCGTTATCAAAGTCGTTAAAGTCGTTAATGAAACATGTAAATAATCAATCTTTCTGTTTAAATATACTTTTATATCCTTTTATTGGCGCATAAATATTACTTTCTATTTAACATTTAAGTCCCAGACTCTCGTACTATTTGAAAGTTTTGCTAAGATTTATTAAGTATAGGCATTCAATTTATAGATAGAATTTTTTGATTTATGCACCATAAATAAGCAGTTGATTCATAGCAATTTATGACTAGAAATTTCTGTAGGATGTCTGACATCAATAGGATTCTGATTTTTGTTCAATCAACCAGTGATACTAAAAATAGAGTTTCTTCTTTTATTTATTTATCTATCTTCTATAAAACCTATCTTACAGCATTACTCTTTAAAAACTCAAATCTATCTTTGCAGTAAAAAATAATCATAAATAATATTTGACTATTATTTTAAACAAACCAAGTTGATAAACTAAAATAAAAATAAATATCTTATCTATAAACCAAAGTTTCTCAATTATGAATTGCAGATTATAATATTACTACCTGTATCATAACTATTACAGATTTTAATAATAAAAAGATCTGTAATGTCTGCAATTATTCTCAATGTCTGCAATTATTTGCAATTATATAATCATATCACCATTAATAAAATAATTATTATTTAAAATTCCATTATTGAATTTTTAGATATTTAAGTTTAAATATCTATAGTTATTTTAATTTTAAAATATAAAGTTTGAAACTTTTGCAAGATATAAATTATTCTTAACTTTAAGTTAATTATTAATACTTTTGATATTTGTTTTAAAATTAAAAGTTTTATATATAATAATTATTTTTTTAAATTAATTTTTAATTAATAAACTTTATTTTAAAATATTTTGAACAAAAAATTATCCAATTGGAATGAAAAAAAGTATTATTTTGAAGGAAAATTCTAAATATGTACAATTTATTGTGGAATTGTAAATTTATATCTCAATTTCATATAAAAAATTCACAATATTAAGAACTTGTAAAAATAATTAAAGACATTATCTTTAATTTGAGGTCAATATACTTGAAACATTTATTTCTGAAATATGATAAAGTTAAATTTTCATTTTTTTGGTAAATAGCATTAAAATAATTAAAAATATTAATCAAATTAAAAATAATGATGAATTTATTAACATCACTATATTTATAAATTACAGATGTATACAATATTTATGAAAAAGTAAAAATAATAAACAGTTATTCTAGTGAAATTTAATAAATTCTATTGGATTGGATTAAGTTTTTTTACAAGCTTTGGATTTTTCAAGGATGCTAATTCAAAATATTCATTTGCTTTTTTTTCATCTTTTTTCACTCCAAATTGTGCTGTAAGATAAATCTTACTTAGATTGACCAGAGCAGCTTCATTTCCTCCATCAGCTGCTTTTTTCATATAATCTAAAATGATATCAAAATTTTCTGAACTATTATTACTAATATTAAGATTGATTAACCCTTTTGCATATCGAAGTTGTGCATCAGGAACACCATCATCTGCTGCTAATTTTAGCCATTTTAAACCTTCATTTACATCCTTTTCTACATAAAGTCCTTTCTCAAGATAATAACCTTTCCAATTTTTTGCCAAACTAAGTCCTAAATTAGCATGTACATCAAAACATTCCCAAGCTTCCTTGTATCTCTGCTCTCTATGTGCTTTAATTCCATCCTCAAATGGTCTGATAATTGGAAATGTTAATAAATTATCATCAAGGAAACAATCATCAAAACCGGGTGATTCAATGTCAGAATAAGAGGAGAAACTATCAGGTTTTTGATGACTTAATTCAAAATCTGTACTAACATCACTGGCATCTTTTTTAGGAGAAATCTGTGGAGAGTTCAATGATACATTTTTTTCCAAACTTTTGATTAACGAATAAATTTCGGAAAATGATAGACGTGACTCCGGATCATCATCCCATGCTATATTTAAAATCATTAAAAATAAAATATTAAATATAATATTAAATATTAAATAAATACTTAGATAATATATATTAAATGTATTATTTATTACTTTGTTTAATAAGTCTGGTCAATTCCAGTAAAATTAAATTTGAATTAAGTTGAGCTGATAAACATTCTCTTTTCTTGTTTTTAACATGGTCTTGTACTTCGTGAAAAGACATATCTTTGTATGGAATCTTTTCATGAATAAGTTCCCAAACTAACATCCCGAAACTAAGTTTTTTAAATTATAAAAAATTTTATTAAAAATGTACTAAAAATACCAAAAATTAAAAATTAAAAAAATCACCTAAATATTTCGCATTTATGGTCGTATCTGTATTCGAAATCACGCATTTTTTCAGGTGCTAACCAACGAACGTAAGACTCTAAACCTTGAATTTTCATTGATACCGCATGAATTTCACGTGACATTTCAAAATTTGATATTTTTACATCAAGATTTTGAGTGACCTATTATATGAATATAAATTTAAATAGATTATTAAATTAAATTGGATTCATTAAAGTAATATATATTGTATCTACTTACCAAAATATTCTCACATCGGACATCATGATGATAAACTCCACTGTTAAATATAAAATAAAGACCCTTGAATATATTTGAGATAAATTGAAACTTCGTAGGTAAGGGAATTGAAAATTTTTCATAAACTTCTTTCAGGTTTCCATGTTCCGCCCATTCAAAAACCATGTAATCATCTAGTTCTATCTTTGAAAGACCATAAAAGGTAATAATATTAGGACATTTTCCTAATAAACCGAGGATAACCAATTGTGTTTGAATACTCCGAGATCCAGCTGTTTCATTTTTCTCAATAGCTTGAATTTTTTTGCATGCCACTTGATATGCCTTTCGGAAAATTCTTTTAACAATGGTTTTTTGCGATCCCCTTACGTTACCGGGTTTGGTTTCTGGATCTGTAAGTTCGTGATCTTCTACAGTAAGAACTTTAATTTCACCAGAATTTAATTTTTGGGAGTTTAATTGTTCCGATAAAATATTTATCTGTTGCGAAATATTTTTCATTCCATCTGAAACTTCGCTCATTGCCTATTTATAATTTAATAGATATTTTAATCAAAATAATAATTACAAAAGAAAAAATTAAAATAATGANGAGGATAACCAATTGTGTTTGAATACTCCGAGATCCAGCTGTTTCATTTTTCTCAATAGCTTGAATTTTTTTGCATGCCACTTGATATGCCTTTCGGAAAATTCTTTTAACAATGGTTTTTTGCGATCCCCTTACGTTACCGGGTTTGGTTTCTGGATCTGTAAGTTCGTGATCTTCTACAGTAAGAACTTTAATTTCACCAGAATTTAATTTTTGGGAGTTTAATTGTTCCGATAAAATATTTATCTGTTGCGAAATATTTTTCATTCCATCTGAAACTTCGCTCATTGCCTATTTATAATTTAATAGATATTTTAATCAAAATAATAATTACAAAAGAAAAAATTAAAATAATGATAATATATACCAATGATAGTAAATCAAGTTCGTCTAATATTTGCTTATTTTCTTCCTCCCTTTGTTCTTCCGAAATTATATTAGATATATCAAATGAAAATTGTAGATCTCCGCAAGCAGCTTCAAATTCTTTAATATTTTTGTCATATGCTTCTTTAACGACATTAGCATTTAAATATTTTTGAAATACTGTTTGTTGTGTTACATCTTTAGCAAAGTCATTAATATTTTTCAGTACATTGGTAAATCTTACCCATGCAAGATAATATTCTTTTTTGCGAAATTTTGCCGAATTTTCTTGCTTTTTACGTTTTAAAGACTTAGTAGCATGTTCGACAATCCCAATACGCTCTATTAAAGCTCCACACATTTTTTTATTGCATTTTGCATTATCATAAATGGTATTCAAACTCTCTATAACCCTTTCAACGGTACCGAATAAAGGAACAAATGGTTCAATGGCATCGCAGACTATAGACCTTGCATTGTCGACGTGACCGAACACCGATTTGCGAGAGCTAGGTATGGTATAGTCACCAATTAAACAATTCTCGCCGGATTCATTCTTTTTTTTAGACATATTTGAAGAAATATTCTAGCAATATTTCATATAACAAAAAATATTTCTGAATGTTTGTTACGTTTCATATAACGAATATTTCTGAATGTTTGTTATGTTTCATATAACGAATATCTCTGAATATATTTGTTAATAATAATGAAAATTTTAACGAGGATAAATTCAATTTATAAAGTCGTGTTCGGGTAATACAAAGATTTTTGTTAACATGAAAATAAAACAAAATTTATAAATAGTTAAATTAAATGATATACGTCCTGAAGTTCTCATATCAATACTTTGATAAGATTCCATAAGAATGAAAGTGTAGAATAGTTCATTCTTCCATATTTATTGTAGCTTCATTTTATTATTTTGTCAAAAATGACATTTTATCTGTGATCACATGCAATAATCTTATTGGACGTGAACCACTCTAAATATTACGTATTGCGCATCTTTGGAATTTTGATCGTTATAATGGGACCGCCAAAAAGTTCGGGAAAAAATATAGAAGCAGAAAATGTATTACAAGCTGTAGTTCTTGCGGATAGTTTTAATGAACGATTTCGTCCTATAACTTTAGATAAGCCACGAGTATGTCTCTCTCTCTATATATCTATATTTATTTTATATATATATTTATTTATAACTAATTTAACTAAAAACTTTATATAATAAAAATAAAATAAAGTGTTTATTACCACTTTGCAATACGCCCTTACTTGAATATACCTTTGAATTTTTGGCAGTAGCGGGAGTACAAGAAGTATACCTATTTTGTAGAGAGCACTCTGAAAAAATAAAAAAATATGTAAAGTGAGTTTAGTTATTGAGAGAGATTATTCAAATTAATAAAAAGATATAATTTTTAATCAATTGAAATAATTGAATTAATATTATTAATAGTGAATCGAAATGGAATCGATCATATTCACCAATAAAAATAATAACCATCGTAACACCTGAAGCACGTTCGGTTGGTGATGCATTACGAGAATTAGATGCGAAACAATTGATTAATTCCGATTTCATACTTATTAGTGGTGATGTAGTATCAAATATACATTTAGAAAAAGTTATAGAAGCGCATAGGTGAGTGTATGCATGTGTCAACTTTTTGGGTGAGAATTCTTGCATATATTTATTTATTTATTTTTTTAAAAAAGAATGCGGAAAGCGAATGACAAAAATGCAATTATGACAATGGTATTGTTAAATATTTTTTTTTAATTTTAATATATATAATAAAATAATATCCATAATCTGTAATCTACAATCTAATACATATTCTAATATCTAATATGATAAATAAATTTTATTTAAATAGGTTGTCAAAGAAGCAAGTCCTTTTCATAGAACAAGGTGAAAAAAATAAATAGCAATATAATTAATATAATCAATATGATGAATATAATCAATATGATGGAATATATTATTTTCATCATTTTATTAGAGCATTAGGAGAATCGTCAATTTTCGTACTTGACGTGAAAACCAACGAATGTGTTCATTATGAATCAGTTGAAACGTATCCACGTAAACGAAGAATGGTAATGGATATGGAAATATTTAATAAACATACTGATATTCAAATACGTAATGATCTTATCGATTGTCAAATTGATATTTGTTCGGTGGAGGTAATTACTATTATTCTTCTTCTTATTTTACCTTATTTTACCTTATTCTACCTTCTTTATTGTGTGCTAAACATATAATAAACAACGTAATTATAAATATATTTATAACATTAATCAGGTTCCAGCATTATTCACAGAGAATTTTGATTATCAAGATATGAGAAAAGATTTTGTGTATGGTATTTTAACATCAGATTTATTAGGTAAAACTATATATTGTCACGTAGTTAAAGATGCGTACGCAGCAAGAGTTAGAAGTTTACAAACATATGATGCAATTAGGTAAACACTCTATTTATTATATCAATTAAATTTAATAATTATATTAATCATTAATTTAATTAATAGTAAAGATATTTTATCACGTTGGACATATCCAATTGTTCCAGATAGTAATTTACAAGAAGGTGATAGTTATGAATATATGCGAGGTCAGATATATAAAGAAAAAAATGTTGAATTATCAAGATCTTGTTCATTGGGAGAAAAAGTTTTAATTGGTGCGGGTACAAAAATTGCTGATCATGTAAATATAACAAATTCAGTAATTGGTCGAGGTGTTAATATAGGTGTTTATTATTACTATTATATTATTTTGATTTTTTTGATTTTTTTTTATTATTATTAAAATTACGATTAAAATTTATTATATTCACTATTTTTCTACTCTCTATTTATCTACCATCACCACTCTTTATACTTCTTTATACTTCATTTTGTTCAAGGACCTAATGTTGAAATTAATGATGCATATATTTGGGATGATGTGACAATTAATGCAAATTGTTCAATATCACGATCTATATTAGCGAATAAAGTTATCTTGGAAGAAAATGTTATTGTTAATAAAGGTTGTTTAATTGGCTATGATGTAAGTGGAATATTGTATTTTTTTATAATTTATTTTTTTATAATTTATTTTTTTATAATTTATTCATATATAAATATTATATAAATATCAGGTAGTTATTGGACCAAATGTAACTTTAAAAGCACATACAAAAATATCAAAACATAAACAAAAATATATTGCATTTGAAGAAAAAGATAAAGAATATGAAATAGAAGATGAAAGAGAAGAAAGAGGAGAAGGGAAAGAAGATGATGATGGTAAAGATGATAACAATGAAGAATTGAATAAGAATGGTTATGTTATTAATCTAGTTGGTAAAATTGGAAAAGGATATTTATGGGTTGATGAAATTTCTGATGATGAAGATGAAGCAATAAATTTAAAAAATGTTCAAGTTGCTTCATTAGGTGAGTTTTCTTTTCTGTTCTTTTTTTATTTACTTTTTATTCTTTCTATTCTCTTTTTGTTCTCTTTCTAATTATTCTTATATTTCTTTACTTTTTTAACATTTACTATAAATTTCAACAAATCTTAACATTTTAATACAATATATAATTTCATTATTATTATTATTATTATTATTATTATTATTATTATTATTATTATTATTTTATAACAAAATAAATAGCATATAATGTATCAAATATATCACTGAGTGAATCATCAGCTTCAATAATAAGTGATCAATCATCATATGAAGAAAGTGATTCAGATGAATCAACAGCTCAAGAAATATTTCAAAAAGAAGTTGTTCAAACTTTAGAAAGAGCATTTTCTGATGGACATACTGTAGAAATTGCTTTATTAGAATTAAATACTTTAAGATTAGCTTCAAATACTAATTTTCATGATTTACGAGTGGTCGTAATACCTACAGTAATAAACAGAATTGATATTAAAAAAGGGATGATAGGAACTAAAGAAGTAAGTTTCAAATTATAAATTATATATATTTTATATTAAATTATAAAGTTAAATTAAATTAAATTTTTATTTTAAATTAGATATTAACACGTTGGGGACCACTTATAGCAAAATTAATATTTTCCAATCATGATCAAATTGATACAATAAAAATATTACAAGAATATTATACAGAAAATCAATCACAATTAAAAGTTTTTGCTCAAATTTGTCGAATCTTATATGAAATGGATATAATTGAAGAAGAAGCACTAATTGAATGGTATTATTCTACTTCAACTATTTCTGCTGAGTTACCTTCTACTAAAAATAATATTCATATGCAGGTATATATTATTATTATTATTATTATTATTATTATTATTATTATTACATTATTATAATATTTTAAAATTAAATGTTTTTTTTTTGACAGATTAAACCTTTCATAACTTGGTTAGAAGAAGCAGAAGAAGATGATGATGATGATGAAAATAAAAATGTATAAAAATTAAAAAAAATATATAAATAAAAAAAAATTTTAATTTTACTTAATTAATATAATCAAATATTATATATATTCTTTAAAATAAAATATTTATTATATAGTTATTTAAATAAAAATAAACAATTTAAATTATAAATGTTTTATAAACAAATACATAATTCAATTGTTAAATTATTAATGATTTCTAATATCAAATTATGTAAACATTGTTATTTGACTTTTTTGTCATAAATATTTTATCAATTCTTTTAGAAGTTTATAGTTTTTCCTCAAGAGTACAAGACTGTTTTTCAGTTTGATTGACAAGCAAAAAAATTTGAATTTGTTTAAATATACCATAATGTGATTTACTCAATCATAAAAATAATTATTTTAGCAGGTAAATTTACTTGCTAAAATGGTTTTAGTCACTAACCTCTTTCTTACTCTGTGCATCTAGGAAATTATCAGTCTCTATATCTTCTAATGATTTAGGCTCGGATGAGCGTGCACAGATATTGGAAGAAATATCAGATGATGCTTCATGGAGAGTACAATTACCTCATTCGTGTGTAGTATTGTTTGATGACTGTTCCAATTTCGCAACTCTGGCATTAAGCTTATCGTTCTCGGCCTTGAAGTTACTAGTATCTATTTTATTTTTCTCTAGCTCCTCGATTCTAGTCCTGAGCTCAATATTCTCAGCTTCGCGTCTGGAACTCTCTTTCATAACCTGTTTTAAAAGCTCGACATTCTTGACTTCAAGCTTAGCCTTTTCAACTTCAAGTTCAGAAATTCGTTGTCTTAATGAATTAACCTCGGATTGCATGTTTTAGTAATAGATTGTATATATTCATTATTTATTTAAAATGCGTAACTAAAGTAGCAAAAACATTGCGTAATTATATGTAATAAAAATTGATCTAGCATTTTATTGATTTATAATAAACATTGTATTTTTTTCATTAAAATCAGAACAAAAACAATCACTTTTCCTTTGCTAAAAATTATACTAATTATTTATATTAAAAATCTTCATTTACCAGACCGAATGAAAGAACTATTTGGTTCACTTTTTGCATAAGTGGTTATAATACCTTTTTTGTGTTTATCTTTTTGCGGGGTAAATGGGTGGAGTGGAAGAATACCAGAAGAAAGATTGGACACATTCACATCCGAATTATTATGTTCTTCACATAGTTTATAAATGACATTAATAACTTCCAGTAACCAACACTATAATTAAGTAAATAAGTTGATACTAAAGTATGATGAAACATTAAATTTTCAAAAGAGGAAACATTACCCTAAGATCCCACAAGACAACAACAAAATCAAAGATACATTTTCGCTCATCTTCAAAGCAAATAGGAACAGTTGCTCTATGAGTTCGTTCATATTGTAAAATACCACGAGACGGGACATGCATTCTCCAAAGTTCTATCCGATTCTCTGAATGCAAAGGATAAGTAACAAAATTATGAAAGAAAGCTTTAAGAATATTATATTATACCTACCATAAGTGTGCAGAGAAAAAACACTTGTTTTTGAAAATGTTTCACACGATGCACCTCGAAATCATTCTCCAATCTCTTCCAGCATGTATGCGTTACCAATTGGCAACTTGCAACAACCATCCCATGTTGATCGTGAGAAATCTCTATGCCCATGGCCACCACTCATCTCTAAGTGACCAACTTCAACAAAAGATTTTTTTAATCGTACAACAAAAATTCCATCCGCTTTTTGCTCAAAAACGGTATTACACCTGCGCCTTTCACGACATGACTTAACTGATGACAAAATTACCTCCCCCCTTAAATAAAGTCATCAAACATAAATAATTAATACAAAAATTATTGTGAATGAAGATCAAGAAATATTTACTTACATATGGTAATGTATGCTCTTTTCCAAACCAGAGAGCATGCATTTCAAAGAAGGGTGAATAATGTAGCCACCATAATCCAATTCTGATATATTTTGTTGTTGAATTGCTGAATTATCTGGAAAGACATCATGATAACTGTGTGTAAAGGAAAAAGTTTTAATATATAACAAACTAATATTAACTATAATAAATGATATTTACAATATTGATAATATTTTAATAAAAAAATTTGTAAAGGGATCCTGAAGAAGAGACATAGTGTAATTTATTTTAAGCTCTTGCAAAAGATAGTTTCTACTATTTTCGTTGTTGATTTCATTAATTAAAAGCTGGACTTTCTCTATTTCCTCCTTTAAAGATTCAAGTGTTTTCTATTGCAAAGAGTAATTTTAGAATTCCTCAAGAATAAATAATAAAGAATTGCGTAAAAATAAAGACATACCAATTTCAAAAGTTTAGATATAGTTTCGGGACAATTAGAGATAGTTGAACGTCTTGTGAATCTTTGGATTTCTGCATAATCGTCAGTGCTACACCAAGAAGGTTTAGCAATTTTAAAACCACAGCGAACAATTCCCCAGACTTCGGGTCTGAAAAAAAAAATTAATTAGTATCAGCATATATTAATAATTAACAATTGTCTATAACTACCTGAGCGGATGTCCTTTTTTATTAGCAGATTTGGCCAAAAGTTCAGTAATAATTTTGCCAGAGCCTAATTTCCATTGACCCCTAAAGGGTTGTTCTGATACTAGTGCTGTAAAATCTTCGTCAGTTTCTTGAAACGATAGATCAGGATTGATTTCTGTCTCTCCTTCTTCGTAACTTCCAAGTCCAATATCATAATTTGCGCTCTAGAAAAATAATCAGATTAATTTTTATTGAAAAAAAAATTTTATTTCATACAACTAACCTCAATTGATCCGAGTGAAAAATCCAAATTGATGGAAGACTGAAAAGTTTTTAATAAATATTGATAAATCAAAAATAATTTAATAGACTCATGATCTCACCTCTCTAGTTGGTTGGTCCGATTCCAGAAGCAGAAATAGGATCCATGGTCTAAAAAGTCATAAAAAATTAGCAACGGTTTTTAAATTTAGTAAACCTTGTGATAAGTGATTAATGTGGTGCCATACCGATTTCTGCCGTTTGGTTGTCCTATTATCAGGATCACTTGCCCTTTCATTTTTATGATTGGAGTCGGAAGAATCAGGAGAATTACCATCACTAGGAAAGTACTTATAAAAAAGAATATATCACGCTGGTTAGAAAAAAAAGACTAACTTCTACTTACTTCAGTTTCCGCCAAATTATCACCAGAATAACTAGGCTTTCTTTTTTCAGATTTCTTTGTAGAAAGTTCTTTTTCCTAAAAGAAATAAAAGAAATCGTAGAAGACAATGTAAAAGAATATTTCAACTGTATGCCTGATGATTTTTGAATACTTGCCTCTTCCTGTTCTTCCGTTCCTTTCTTTAATAAATTTTTACGTTGTTGACCCACTTCATTAATATATTCATTATGTTCCAGTGTGCGCTCCATAGTAAAGGCCATCTAAGAAGCATCAGATTATTATATATTATGGAACAAAAGCCAAAAATTTTTTGTAATACCTACATCTAAGTTTTCGAGAACAGTTTTTTGTTCTTCAGCATTTTGCTTCATATTTACATCTTTCCAAAATTCTTTGACTTCTTTAGAATTTATTTCCTCCTTTTTTATAAAAAAAATGTTAGAAATTATTCTAATTGATTTAGAACAGATGTAGTCGGATTGACCGCGTCAGCTTGTATTTGTGGCATTTATAAATACACATCGAACACGATAGTTCATGAACAGCTTAACCTAGAAGAGTTTTTGTTCAAACACGATGGATCAACAAAAACTGCTCAGATTGTCAAGATGTTCTGATATGCATAGCATCGAACACGATAGTTCACCAACACCTCAACCTAGAACAATGAACTGTTCAGATTGTCGAGTTGCGTGGAGCAGTACCTACAAACACGATATCTTATTATTGTTACTTAACTTCATAATTATCCAAGGTAAGTTTTGCCATTTGTTGTTGATTGCTTGAGCTAGTCTCTGCTTTCTTGCGTAAGGTCTTAACGTATGTGTTATACTCCTTGCATTTATCTGCTGTCCATGTTTCTTCGTTCTGGAATTTTAAGAAATTTAGGAGACTCCAGCCTGAAGAATCTAAAAAATAATTCGTTTTCATTTTTTGCAACGCGAAAAAAACAAAAATACCTAATACATAACACGTGATACCCGAAATTTATTTTTATCGAAAAATGTCAAGAAAAATTATTAGTTGCATACATCTCCATTACACAAAAAATAACACATGATAAATTGTACGTTCCTCTAACCGAAATCTTTATTAATGCCAACTCTGCTGATTCCTATAATTTAGCGGTCTTAACCGTGCATTCCGTGCAATATAATCACGATTTTCATCATCCACTTTCGTTCCGTGATCGTATGATTTTAGACCAACCCCGTCGCTGAAATTTTGCCAAGAAAATAGTTTAACTAGTCAAGTTTCGGAGAAATATACACATGATACATGATTCGAAAAATCGCCTAAAGGCTTGTACGTTCTTCTAATCGAAAATCTTTATTGATAAAAAATACGAGATAAAAATATATGATATAATACAAGATGGGCAGAGCCCAGTGTTTATGACACATAAATTATATAATAAAAATACTATTGTTGAACTTTGTCATTTTGCCGACCTACTTTCTGATGAATGAAATAATAGTGATATGTTGACAATCATAATATTCCGTAAAAGTAATACAGTCAAATTTTTATTGGTGGAAATCTTTGCCTTTTTTGTCATAGAACTCATAAGAATATTCTTAAAATTCGCACATGATTACACATGATACAATTTGAATTTTCCGTTTAAATGAATTAACGAAGTACTTTTTTATTATTTTTTTTATTCATTTTCTACACAATCATAATCAATTTCTTTATTTATACTTCGCAAATTTCGGATCTCTTGTAATATAATTAATAAATCATTTTTCTTTTTGGATCCTATTCCATGATATTTTTTACAAACACTATCATTCATTTGCTCAAGAAGAGATTCTATTTTGCGTAAAATTTCTACTCTTGTCATATTTAACTCATTCTTTTCAGCAATTTCTTCTTGTAAAGTAATTGAAATAGGCTTGAATGAGGGAACTGGGTTTTTCTTGTAAAATACTTCAATAATAAACTCTTGTCGATTTTTTTTTGCTATAGAACTAAAATTATTTAATTGACTACTCAATTCAAATTCTCCATTTAAGCTTCTTAAAGAAGGTTTTGAAGTTACAGGATTAAGGAAGTCAAGTTTTCTCAAATGGACTCGAAATCTTTGACATTCTACTGTAAATTCAGGACGTATTCTTGGAGAATTTGTTCGAATATCATTATTTCCAATTAATTTAAAGAAATTTTGACGTAACTAATTTAATAGTATATAAATTTTCTGTAAATTTATTTTTACTAATTATTTAAAAAAATAAAGTTAAAATTATTAACTTGAAAAAACTTTTTGCAGTTACGTGCAGCAATTTTCCAATGGTGTTGTTGCGGAACAGGAGGTATGAGAGATTTTAATGCTTTATTCACTTCCTCCAAAATTGCATCTAATCTTTGATATTGATTGGAAAAACCTGATCATGATATTACACAATTTTTTTCAATTAGATTATGTATATCTGGATGAAGTTTTATTAATTGTTCTTCATCTGCAACTTCAATTAAACGATATATGGGATGATGACGTGCAAACCAAATAGGGGAAAATGCTCTTCATGCTGCATTTTTTAATGAGGGACGATTAGTACGAATAGCTGTTCTATAATTAATTATTGTTTATAGATAATAGAATATCTATTTAATAATAGAATATTAATTGATTTAATTGATTCAATATTAAATATTTTTAATTAATTTATTAATTTAAATATTAAATAAATATATTTTTTTACTTGTTCATATTTTATTTGATAAATTGGATCATTTTGTTCTTTGACTTATAATAAATATCTTTCTACTGATGGATTAGAATAATTTCTGACATATTGTCACAATAATTCCAAAGACATAGCACGGCGATATATATTATAAATTGAATTCCATGCCTTATGATAATCGCCACATTTTTTAAAGAAATTCAATTGATTTTCTATTCAATATCCTTGACGTTAGGGATGGTAGGTGCAATACAAATTGAGCCAGAAATTTAGCCAGATTTAATTTAGCCAATTGAGCCTGGAATTTAGCCACGGTGCAATCAGGCGCAATGGCTAAATTCTGGCGCAAAGGCTAAATAATGGCGCAATTCTGATTGGCTGGTGCAATTATAAAATTTATTAAATAATTATTTTTAAATTTTTAAAAATAATTAATTTTAACTTTAATTTCAAATCAATTTTGCATAACTAGGAGCGATTTTCTACTATAATATTCCTATGACAGATCGAAAGATCTGGTTCTTAGCTACAAGATATATATTTCATTTCTGTAACATTAAAATTGACCAAATTATAGCCATTTTAAAACAATATATTAAAATTTTTTTTTTTTTTTAAACAGCGAGTGAGGTCTCATTTATTTATATAATATGCATAACAAAATACAAAGTATCTTACATATAATAAATAAACTGACTAAATTTTATATTAAAATTACCATCTGACCAACCATCCCAAAGGAAAGACCCAATGAAAATACCAGAACAACCCGGTAAATTGCTAAACTAAAAAATTCATTTTTCCTATTCAGTGTGTTGTTGTTAACACCTGACAGTCCCCTCCTACCCAACTTCTTAAAAGAACAACATCTTTCACCACACAAAAATTTAAAATTAAAATTCATCCACAACCCCTACACACCTCAAGGAACAACTTCCCACCCCTTCCAATTATTAAGTCAACGAACCAACGATCATATTTGGCATTATAATATCCCGCTACTCATATTTGTAGAGAAGGAACATATTGGTAATAACGGCGAGTCCATAGAATTCTGTCCTTTATCAAACCGGCTCTTTCCCATTAACATGGTATTCGAATTATAAAATTCTCCCAGTATGTATTGTTGGTGCTTGCGATAGTTTCTATAAATTGGTGTCAATAACGGATCCAAAGATTCTCCCAGATATCCGCAGTCCATAGTCTCGGTTCTCGGAAAATGAATTGTCTTCAGCCGAAGCTTACTCAATCCTAACTGTCAACGAACGTACCTATCTTATTACGCTGGTTTAACGAAACTCACGTTTCTTCCAGATCCATAGAATCCTGACTTTGTTTCGAATTAACAAGCTCGCACCAAACATGAAGGCTAATATTATGAGTCTGAAAAAATTTAAAACGACTGATCAAAACATCCAAACAACCCCACAACTAACCCTTTACTCAATACCAGCAATTCACATCCCGGCGACAACTAAAAAGCATCACACACCCCCGTCCTCCCACAAAACATCCCCTGCATCCCCGCCAATCATCCCCTTAAATATCACCATACCACACTTTTATATCAATGTGTCACCCCTTAATCAACAAGATCGACAATCAGAGTCAAACCGAAATTTGCAAATTCCCCAAAAACTATCCAAATACATGAAAAATGAGAATTCGTGGCGCAGACCCTTCCCTTCCTAAGGAAACTAAATAGTACCATATGATATCTTTAGTTTTTACGTTCATTCAGATACTCACGTAAACGACGAGGCAGAAACAAGTCCTTAAAAAATCTGAACTCCCTATCAGGTCTTAACCTCAGGCTTTCTCCCTGAGCTGATATGCCCAGTACTATCCAAGTACACAACCCTCCGTTGTTTACGCTTCTTTCTAAAGAAAACAGAACCAGCTCAACAGTGCCAATGTTCGTAACTGTTCAGGTTGAAGCTACTCCGATAGTTTAGCCTTATCCGGTCCGAGTAGAGACCTTCGCACTAAACAAGTCCCCTAGTAGTCACTTAAGTTTTTACTGCGGAACCATAAGTGGAGACCGAGAGATAGGGGTAGAAATCGTGATTATAGAATCGCGATTAATCGCGACTCAACTATATAGTCGAGTCTAAATATTGGTGAACGATTAATCGCGATTCTAATAATCGTTAATAATCGGCGATTAAATCGCGATTATATAATCGGCGATTAAATCGCGATTATATAATCGTCGATTTAATCGCGACTATAAATTGTGATTTATAAAATCGTAATCGCGATTATATTAATCACCAAGATTATCAGATTTGATAATCGTTTAAAAAAAACTTTTATTTATTTAAAAAATAAATTTAATTAATTTATTTTTAATAATTTATTTTATTTGATTAAATTAATTTATTTAAAAATAAATTAAATAAATTTATTTAAAAATAAATTAATTAAATTTATTTAAAAAAAATAAATTAATTTATTATAAAAAAATAAATTAATTTATAATAAATTAATTAATAATAAACCATGAACGAAGAACCATACGTCTATATAAGCGAGAGGGACAGGAGGAACGAGAGGAACCGGGACGGGAGGGACAAGAGAGACGAAAAGGACGAAGAAAACGAGAGAAATAAAAGGGAGAGACGGAAGAACAAGAGACAGAAGAACAAGAAACAGAAGAACAAGAGACAGAAGAACAAGAAACGGAGGAAGAAAGTGAAAGCACCAATTCCGAAAACGCCAAAATCGCCGAAATTACGATTACGGAAAAAAAAAAAAGCGAGAAAAGAGAGAGAGAGAAAAAGAGAGAGCAAGAGAGAGGGGGACAAAGGAATAGGGGGGGAAGAAGTGGTAAGAGAGGAAAAGAAAAAAAGGGAAGTGGAAATCGCCGATACCGAAGTTACAGATGCCAAAATCGCCGAAATCACTGCCGCGGAAAAGGAAAGGGATAAAATAGAAAGAATAAAAAAGGGCAAAGGGTTAACAAGGAAGGAACAAGAAGAAAAAGAAAGGGAAGAGGAAATATATGAAGAAATAAATGAGGAGATAGAAGAAAATCATCTAGAAGAAGAGGAAGAGAATAACAACAACAAAATCGCCACAGGAGTACGTTATGAATATCGAAGAAGAGAAAAAGGAAAAGAAAAAACAGTAGAATATGATGAAAATAATGTTGAAGATGTAGAAAATATTGATTTTCTAGATGAAGCTTTTAATAATAATTTTTATGAAAATGATTTTTTTGAAATGAATTATGCTTCATCAAGTAAGAATATTTCTACAGTTACTAAAAACAAACAACTTCTAAAAAAGAAAACAAAACAATTATTTTTTAGAGAATCAATTAATACAGGAGAAATTAATAATGAAAATAATGAAGAAGAAAATAATGGAGATGATAATGATGAAATTAGTGAAAGTAACAATAATGAAATTAGTGACAGTAATATCAACAATAATAATATTTTAAATAATTCTGATCGTCTTAAAAATCGTAAAAAGAGAAAAGTATCCACATTATTAAAAACCTCTAGAGGAAAAAAATCTAAAAGTGCAATGTCAACAACAGTACCTTCTTTGAGATCAAGTTTTGTGTGGGATTTTTTTGTAACTGAACCTGATCCAGAAATAGATGTTATTTATGCAGTTTGTCAGATAAAAGATTGTACAACCAAATATATTAATCATGGTTCTACATCAGATTGTAGAAAACATCTTCGTGACAGTCATAACATTACTGAAGCTTCAATTGCTGGCAAAACTTCTGAACAAATTAATTCTTTAAAAAAATCATCAAAACAATTATCTATAACTGAAATATTTAAAAGACCTTTTAATCCTAAACAACAGAAATTATTCAATCAAGAAATAGTAAAATTTATAATTGGAACAAGGCAACCATTATCTATTGTTGAAAATACAGATTTTAGAACCTTTTGTGGTGTACTTAATTCTCAATTCTCTGTTCCTTGTATTAATACAATTAAAGATTTAATAGATTGTTCATATAATCATATGAAAAATCAAATTAAAGAAACAACAATTAATTCTATTCAATATATTCATTTAACTTTTGATCTATGGTCATCAAAAGCACATGATTCATATTTGGGTATTACTGCTCATTGGATTGACAAAAATTTTGAAATTTATAGTTTAGTTTTAGATATTGGAGAAATATCATATCCACATACTGCTGTTGAAATTTCTCATCATATATCAAAAGTTTTTAATGATTGGAATTTGGAAGAAAAAGTTTTAATAATTGTTACTGATAATGGAAGTAATGTTAAATCAGCTGTATCAAGATTAGGTAAAGATTGGATTCCATGTGCAGCATATACTTTACAATTATCAATTAACAAAGGATTAAAAATAGTTGATCCTTTAATAACAAAAATAAAAAATCTTATTTTTTTTTTGGCAAGTGATAAAAAAAGACAACAATTAAGACGTGCACAAATTATTTGTAATAATATTAAAGAAAGTGAGACAGTTGAAATTATCAAACCAATTGATATAAGGTGGAGTTCTTTTTATAACTCTTTAGTTCGACTTTATAAATTAAAAAATTCAATTAAATGGTTAGCAAATTTTTTAAAAAATAGTCAATTACGTATTGACAATCATGATTTTAATACAATGGATCAGTTTTTACCTTCTTCAATAGAATGGCAAATTATTAATGAATTGGCAAATTTGTTAGCTCCAGCTGAACAAGCAACAAAATTATTAGGAGGTGAAAATTATACAACTTTAGCTATTACTTTGCTGAAATTGTTGTTTTTCAAAAATATCGATATGATATTGAATCAATATCAATTTGATATTATATAATATCGAAATAATATCTCTGAAATATTTTTTATATTTATTACGACAATCGTAATAAATATAAAAAATATCTTGAAGATATTATTTCGATGTTATTAAATGTCACCACGATATCAATGTGATATAATTGCGATTTATTTTTTTAAAATTATTTTATTATTAAATTTTTAGAAATAATAAAATTGATATTAGTTTTATATAGAAAATATATTGTGTCAATATATTTTCGATATTTTGTTTTATTTTAATAATCATAATAATATAAAAAATATATCGTATCGATATATTAAAATTTATTCTATATAGAATCGATATTAGTTTCATATGGAAAATATATTGTATCGATATATTTTTAATATTTTAAAATTTGTCCTGTTTTAATAATTATAATGATATAAAATTGATATTATTTTCATATAATATATATATGGTATCGGTATATCACCCTTCGTCTTCCATAAAAGTCTTTATGTTAGTTATTTCCCTATATGGAACTTGAATTGATTGATTTATGACCGTACATTCTAAAGAAATACCATCTGTTGCTAAAAGATTGAGAATTATTATAATTATTATTATAATTATTATAATTATTATAATTATTATAATTATAATTATATAATAAAAAAAATAAAAACCTTTCAGCCGTACGTCGCGAAGTCCATTTCAATTTTCGCGAAACCCATTTTGACCTCCACAAAACCCATTTAGATTCCACGAACTAAAAAAAAGAAAGGTAAGGAAGAAAGCAAGGTAAGTATAAGTTTTTTTTTATTTTTTTAAAAATAAAAAAAAAATAAAAAAAATAACTTACCTTTCAGCCGTACGTCTCGTTATTATTATTATTATAACCTCCACAGTTTTATTATTATTATTATTATAGCCCCGCGATTTTGTTATTATTATTATTCTTCTTCTTACCTCACAGTTCCTTTGTCTCCTACGATTTTTAGCCCTCACGATTCTTGCTCCCACCATTTTGTCTCCCACGATTTTTATCCCTACGGTTTTATTATTATTATTATTATAGACCCCACAGTTTTATTATTATTATTATTATTATTATTATTATTATTATAGCTCCCACAGTTTTATTATTATTATTATTATTATTATTATTATTATTATTATAGCCCTCACGGTTTTATAATTATTATTATTCTAGTCTCTCATGATTTTTAGCTCTCACGATTCTTGCTCCCACAGTTTCGTCTCCCACGATTTTTAGCTTCCACGATTTTTATCTCTACAGTTTTTTTATTATTATTATTATTATTATTATAACTCCCGCAGTTTTATTATTAAGATTATTATTATTATTATAGCCCCGTGATTCTTGTTCCCACGGTTTTATTATTATTATTATTATTATTATTATTATAGCCCTCGCGATTCTTGCCCCACGGTTTTATTATTATTATTATTATTATTATAGCCCTCGCGATTCCCATGGTTTTATTATTATTATTATTATTATTATTATTATAACTCTCGCGATTTTTGCTCCCACGGTTTTATTATTATTATTATTATTATTATTATTATTATAGCCCCCGCGATTCCCACGGTTTTATTATTATTATTATTATTATTATTATAGCCCTCGCGATTTTGTTATTATTATTATTCTTGTCTCCCACAGTTTTTAGCCCTCACGATTCTTACTCCCACGGTTTCGTCTCCCACGATTTTTAGCTCCCATGATTCTTATCCCTACGATTTTATTTTTATTATTATTTAGCCCTCACGGTTTTATTATAATTATTATTATAGCCCCACGGTTTTATTATTATTATTATTATTATTATTATAACCC